>JACVVK020000406.1:170000-177500 GCA_018292915.2 Batillaria attramentaria | reverse complement strand
TATCTGCACAGCCCAAGTGAACACTACTCAATCCAGACAGTCCCACAGGTCGGCCACATTTGACGTGTCCTTGACTGTGATGGCACAGTTACCGAGACGGACCCAGTTCACACTGCCAGAGGACATAAAACGAGCAGTGTTAGAAATCAGCACACTTAGTCTGTATTGTCGCCAGAACTCAGACTCGATCCCTATGCCACACTCACCGAACGGGGTACTATATGTGAGACAAACGGAAACAAATTGTTGAGCCATTTGCCACCCCCCCCCCCCCCTCACTCTACACTCTTAGACAATAACTGGACTCCAGCACTGTCAACACGCGAGATGAACTTCCCAGCGGGAAGTGCTCCGGGCTTAGGCAGCTTGAGGCTGGAAGCGCCCCCTGGTCAATGCAGCTGGAGGCGAGAAGTACCCCGGGTTAATGCAGCTTGAGGCGAAAAGTGCCCCAGGTCAATGCAACGGCTTATTCCCCCCTGTCAACAACAACAACAACAACAGCGACAACAAACGAATAAGGAAATATATAAATAGCAAAAAAGAAAAAAAAATTCTCGGTTGAGTTTCGAGCAGTGGGACCATCACTGCCTGAATCTCTCTCCACACACACACACACAAAAAAAACCCACACCATTTGTCTTGTTCCCTTCACCACTTTCTAAAACCCCGTCGACAAATTGCGTACACAAACAGTTTCTGGTCTATGCACCAATTCAGCTTTCCTCTCACTCAATCCCCTTCCATTCACAGTTGCCGCGGTCGGCTGGCACTCCACGGAGAGTGGCCAAAAACCGGGCCAGCTCAAGCTGCCTGACAATTTGATAAATCAGACTGACGCGATGCCGGCAGATCCGGTGCGTGGCTAAAGACGAGCGTGATCATATCAGAGGAACAGTGTAATGGATGGGTGAGTTTGGTTACACTGATATACTGGGCTCCCATCTAGAACTGCGTTATAAGCGTTTATTTCTGGTCTGTCTTCAGTTGCTTGGGCAGTTTCCAGCCACGTCTGAGAGAGATGTCAAGAGAAAAGGGGAATGTACGTTTACAAGCACGAGAACACACCTGCTGTATATCCACCTTTCAGAATAGAAATGACGACGATGTCGTAAATATTGCTTACCCTCACCCTCTCCTCCTTCAACCCCCCCCCCCCCCCTGCCCCCTCACAAACACGCACGCACGTCAGTAGAGGCACACTTCCCTGCCATCCGATACACTCCAGCAAAAAACAAAAAGAGAAAGGGGGGAGAGGGGAGGGGAGGGACTGGAGGGAGAGGGGGGGGGGGAGAGAGAGAGAGAGAGAGAGAGAAGGTGGGCGGGCGGAGAGCAGGAAGGAAGGAAAAAAAAAAACCGCAAAAAACTTTGAACGTGGAAAACATCTGCTTGTTCAACTTGTCACTAGCTCTATTTGTTTATTTCTCCGCAAATGTTTTGCACTCGCGGTGGAAACACAAGTACCACGGATTCAGTGAATGTTTGAGCTATCGCGGATTCTTTGCAAAATACGTACTTCCCCTCGGCTTACCTCGTGCTGCTATTTAAAAAGTAATATCAACTTCCAAAGACGCTACTTCTATAGGTAATGACTTCTAACACAACTGCCAGGAATTCCAAGAGGGAGTAACCCTCTCGCACTGGATCCCCGATAGCTATACCGGTCATTCACTGGATCCGAATGTCTGTGAGTATGCGTTAACACCCCCCCCCCCCCCCCACCCACACACACAAAACACTGAACACCATGAAGAATAGCGCCATTATTGTTCCACTGGGGGGAAAAGAAACAGGATCTTGGTGAAGGTGCGCCGTGTGTGTGTGTGTGTGTGTGTGTGTGTGTGTGTGTGGAGGCCGGGGGCGGAGGGGGGTGGGGGGGGGGGGGGGCTTGGCCGGAGGGGGAGACAGGGGCGGGGAGAGAGAGACAGTGAAGAAAGAAGGGAATTTTCAAACTATTTCTTCAATCCGTTTTCAACTTTTTTTGTCCCCCTTCCCAAGACTAACTCCCTTTTTTTTTCACAAGGTGATGACGCTTAAACTCTGTTTTCAATGTCATTTGTTTCTCAAGCGAGGAAAATCCCCGCTGTTACTGGGACCTGGCCGCTGATAGAAGTGGCTGTTTTATCACCAGCTGATGACGGGGGGTGCTGCACAAGTCTTTACACCGCACATCGTTTATTGTTTCTAAGCACAAGGGGAGTAAATGATTTGCCAGTTGTCGTGTCAGTGAGGAGATTATCCAATCTATTCGACTCGCGTTTATAGAAAAAAAGGAAGTTGTCGGTTGATTACGTTTTTTTCTTCCTGATTGTGGTCTAGCGCCGAAATCGTACTAGGTGGTCTGCCTCCATGAAAAGCACCATTTCCACGTTTCCTAGGTTTCGAAGAAGCCAGGTCATGTTTCGTTCGTGAGTGCGCATGCACTAGTCTATCTTCATGATAAGTAGAGCTCTTAATGCGACACAGTGCGGTTTACAGGCTCCAGGAACCCGGCGACAAAAATTCAAATTCCCCTATTCGGCGGTTGACCGTGACACGAGCCGTACAGCTGACTCCATCAGTCCTTGATATTTGCGTCCCGGCGTGAGGCCTTCTGTTGACTCAGGGCCAACCTTTGAGATACTGTCACTGTACTAAATGCTAAGACGTCAGACACCACATAAACAGTTTAGAACGACCACTGAGCCCTAAAATCTTAAATCTGGGCCTATGAGGGTGCTGAAAATGGGCCGGCAGACTACATTTAAGGCGACTATCCCGAAATTCTAAGGTTTCACAAGCGGCCAACGTTTGTTTTGAAACGGTTGTGTTTCTGAGTGTGTCTGTACGCGCGAAAATTTAATACTATGCCTCTGCCGGCCGTGAGAACGAAAACACAAACAACTGAAGCTCCTCTAGTGAGCAATGGACGTACTGCATCGCAAACGCCTCGCTTTTCGCTTTGCGTTTAGTCTTCTGCTCTCTCAGTGCAAGCCTGCGAGAGCCTGTAAGTGGTACAATGTTGCAGACACCACCAACATAACTCCGTTTGTGAGCTCGTACATGTCGGAAAATGGGCCTTTAACAACAACTCACCAGCACACCATCAAGCACTGTTGGAGGCAAAATACAGACTTTAAGTTGATTCATTCAAGGTGTGGATAAAAGTTAATTGTCGCAGTAACTTCCAGATATAGCCAACACTTGCGTTCCCTTATCAACATTTCCAGTCTTCGGTTTCAGCGCTGTATGTCGTGGCACACATAACTTTCCTCTCGACCGCACAGAGTCGGTGATGAAATTTCGCATCTATCTACCACACGACCAGAACACCCTTGCTCTGTTTTTGGCCCTCGAATTGAGAAAAGGGGTTATTCCGACCCTCTGTGTGTGTGTGTGTGTGTGTGTGTGTGTGTGTGTGTGTGTGTGTGTGTGTGTGTGTGTGTGTGTGTGTGTGTGTGTGCAAAATATCTCAAGAACGTGAAAACCTATCAACACCAGGGGAGCCGGGGTGGTCGAATGGTAGAGCGTTGGACTTCTAATGCTCGAGTCGTGAGTCCGTATCCCGGCTGGGGCCAAATATTTGTGCTGGCTTTTTCATCGTTGCCCCGTCTTTGATATCACCCGTGTGTGGTGGAAAAGGACGTTAAACCCCCAAACACACACCCCAACCCCTATCAACACCATTTTGGTGGTGGGTGTGTACATTATCGGGGGAGGGGGGGGGGGGGTTACTGCCCCAACTCTTCCGGCGCCAGCTCCAGTGGTGCTCCTCCCAGGTAATGTTAGAAATCCACGGAGGGGCTCCGGAGCTGGATGCCTATTTGTTTTAGTTAACCTTGAATAGCTAAGGGTCAAGGTTACAGGGCTTTGTTGACATGCCACGTAAAACCTTCCTATGTCTACTGTAGCTAAGGCAGCGCAAGGAAGGCAACTAAGCTCAGCGTAAGGGATGAGGAGTTGCTTCCCTTCTCCCATATTTTATATACATGTGGCTCGCCCACCAGCCACTCCCCTCATTTTTTATTTATTTATTTTTTTAATTATTGCAAGCCACAGCCCGCCGAGTAACACCACCGGGTAAGCATTTTTTTGTTTTGTTTTGTTTAGAAAAAAATTAGTTCATATAAAAATGCGTTTGTTCCTTGTAAAAACATTACCCAATGTTTTGCTACAGAACGAATATTAAAGAGGGGGTAAGTAAGCCGTTGGGAATGGAAAATGTCTGGGCAAGGGCTTTTTCCACCGCCTCGGCGTAGTTTTCTCTCTTTTTTTTTTTTTTTGCAGGAAAAGGTTTTTTCTTTTTCTTTATGACCCCTGATAATGCTCGCGTAATGTTGGTCCTAAATCAGCACACCCCGCCGACGAAAACACGGTAGCTTGACTAATGGTATGGATGTTGTTTCTACGCAGAGGTGCAGCACTAGCGGCAAAGGAGAATGGGCTGCGAGTTGCCTGCCTTTGTGTTTCGTGTGGTTTTCATCATCAGCCACTTTAAGGTCCATTGTTAGAACACAGTGTTATTCTACTGTCATGCCGCCTCGCGTTTTTCAAATCCGGCCTTTTCTTCTTCTGAGGGAGGGGGGGGGGGGGCGGGGGAGTGTAGCCAGGTGTGTGTGTGTGTGTGTGTGTGTGTGTAGCAAGATATGTGTGTGTGTGTGTGTGTGTGTGTGTGTGTGTGTGTGTGTGTGTGTGTGTGTGTGTGTGTGTGTGTATGTGCATGTTTGTGTGTGTGTGTGTTTGTATGTTTGTGTGTTTGTGTTTCAGTGTTTGTATGTTTGTGTGTGTTTGTTTGTTTGTTTGTGTGTGTGTGTGTGTGTGTGTGTGTGTGTGTGTGTGTGTGTGTGTGTGTGTGTGTGTGTGTGTGTGTGTTTGTTCGCGTTTGTTTGTGTGTGTGTGTGTGTGTGTTTGTTTGCGTTTGTGTGTGTGTGTGTGTATGTGTGTGTGTGTGTGTGTGTGTGTGTGTGTGTGTGTGTGCGCGCGCGCGTGCGTGCGTGCGTGCGAGCATGTGTGTGTGTGTGTGTGTGTGTGTGTGTGTGTGTGTGTGTGTGTGTGTGTGTGTGTGTGTGTGTGTGTGTGTGTGTGTGTGTGTGTGTGTGTGTGTGTGTGTGTGTGTGTGTGTGTGTGTGTGTGTGTGTGTGTGTGTGTGTGTGCGTGCGCGTGCGTGCACTACGTGTCTGTTAAACTGGAGATTTCCCCAGCAGCTACTATAAATTTGTGTGAGTCATCCACACCAAAAACAAGAAATAATAAACAATAAATAAGAAACAATAGTTAAATTATGATGGCGTGGTAACATTATCCTCGGACATCAATCCACAAATGCGTGGGATGAGTATGGATGTTTCATACGCCATAATGTTATCACAGAAACAATAGAGGGCTGTGTTTGAAATAACACCTCCCTCAGGGCCAACAGCGACAACTCTCGTTTGTGTGTGTGTGTACGGACGCAGCGGGATCCAAAACTCACAGGAGATAAAGCAAAAAGAAAGAAAGAAAAAAAGCAACCCCCCCCCCAAAAAAAAAAAAAAAAAAAAACCCGCAAAAACAAAACAAAACAAAAAAAAAACAAAAAAACGCACAAAAAAGGCCAAAAAGAAAGAAACAAACGAACAACAACAACAAAAACATAAACAAAGAAACAAAAAAAAACATAATACCGCCCACATGCATGATCGTACAGGTCCACTGCATAACCGACGTCGCGCGGGGGCAGAACCGTGGCATCATCCTACATTATTTTAACGGTAGAGCGGGGGGTTGCCCACGTGACAACAGAATTCTCCAGGGGCCGTGGCTGTCCGCGTGTTTTGTTCCTGCACGAAATTTCTGTCAGGGGTCTGTTTAATTTCAGCCGAGCGTCACGCACAGAGTTTGATTAGGCTACTCTCTCTCTCTCTCTCTCTCTTAGGACTCCTCTCTTTTGAACAGGCATTTCCTCCCTATCTTTCTTTCAGAACCTCCCCCTTAGCGCCGTACCAGCCAGTCAGTTAGGGTGGCGATATCAATCAGATAGATGCGCTATATCATCATCCTCATCATCTCTGAATCTCTCTCTCTCTCTCTCTCACACACACACACACACACACACACACACACACACACACACACACACACACACACACACACACACACACACACACAAGTTGGCAGAGTGATAAAAATGCCCCCCTCCTCCTTCTCCCCCCCCCCTCCTCAACAAGAAAAAAGGGGAAAAAGCATAAATAAATAAATAAATAAAAACATATAAATAGGTAAAATAGAATAAAAAGAAGTAAACAAACAGATAAATAAATGAATTAAAACAATGAAAAAGTAGATAAATTAAAAGATAAGTAAATACATTAAAAAAAAACAACAACAAAAAAACAGAATGAATAAATATATAGGAAGACTAACGTTATGTTCGTTGTGTTAGTAGACTATAACGTCACCCTTACGCGCAGGAAAATCACGTCAAACCCTAACCTGGTATTACCGCGCCAGCTGGGCAGAACTCTTGTGTACACAAAAACTGCGCGGGCGACCAAATGAAAAGCCGTTTTATTGATGGAGAAAAACTTTCACATCTCGCTCCGCTAGACAGAGAAGGATCTGTCCCTGGCCCAGAAACGCTCGTTCCCCACCCCCCGGGGGACAAGTCGTTCTTTGGTAACTGAACCAGTATTGGGTTTAGGACGCCGAGACATATTAATAATGCACAAAGTACCGGTGAGCCCAGTTGTTGCCAAGCCCCTTAGAAAAAAAGAAAAAAGAAAAAAGAAAAACAGATCGAGGCTCGAGAGACAAAATAAGATGACATTATTCACTGTGAAGTCAAAACGGTTCCACCCCTCTGCGATTCCATTCAAACACGATAGAGTCATCTGCGTTACTACCTCCAGTGTCTTGTCGCCTTTCACCCACCACTTACTGTGTATATTGTCTGATTCATATGAATCAGGAGGCCCGAGTCAGATTGCTACATTCTCACCAAGTCTGTTTGGAGGGTGGGTGGGTGGGTGGGTGTTTGGGGGGTTTAACGTCCTTTTCCACCACATAGGGTGATATCAAAGACGGGGCAACGATGAAAAAGCCAGCACAAATATTTGGCCCCAGCCGGGATCGAACTCACGACCCGAGCGTTAGAAGTCCAACACTACCATTCGACCACCCCGGCTACCCGGCTGTTTGGAGCATTGTGGGGCGGCGGGGATTGTGACTGTGTGTCGGTTGAGTGGCAACTTGGGTTGGAATCAAAGGTGTGACAACTATAAGATCCTACCGTGACACTGCAACCGTTACAAATCCCGAACGAAGTCGCTGTACGTTCTCTGTGCCGCAAAGACTGACATTTTAGGTGTTGGAAATCCGAGACAACGAAAGGGGGCTGTACTGTTAACTGATGGCGACTGGTACAAATTTTCATCGCAAGATCGTAAATCAACGCTTGAAGCACTCATCTACCCGCGCGTAAACAACTTTTCGACAGTGAGATGTATTCCTTTCAGGTTCTTCTTCGTTTCATTTTTGCTTTGTTGT
>JACVVK020000406.1:162500-165000 GCA_018292915.2 Batillaria attramentaria | reverse complement strand
CGAGGAGAACTCATTTCACGCAAGTTGACACTGGCATGTTCCACTCTGTCGCCTACAGTGATGGGGGAAAAAATAAGACGCCAACATGGCGACACAACTGTCAGCAGAAACTGAAGACGAACAATCACCCCCAACTATCACTTTTGAGTTGAAAGCTGTCATTGGTCAGCGTATTAACTCTCTCTATGCTGAAAGTTTTTTTCCCAGTAGCACATTGACAGATGGTTGCTCCCCTTTGGCTGGCGATTATTATTATTATTATCTGTTTTGCTAGCGCTGTACTTTAGCTCCGCACTTTATGATGTCAGGACTGAGAACAAAATACACGTAGAATGTTGGCGATCCCGTAAATCTGCCTACATCAAAGTCACCTGCATTATCTGAAGTCCAGTGGATTTCATATAATCTTAGGATTACCCATTTTAAATACAAAAGAAAACACAGGAACGTAGTCAACTTCAAGTCAAATTCACTGGTTCATGGAGTGTGTTTGAAGCGGCACGGTTTTCCACTGTGTGTCAGTTCGGGGGGGGGGGGGGGCATTTTTGTGTGGGATCTAAATGGTGACAACTAAAACTCCCCACAGTGACATGGCGACCATGCACAGGACGACAGAAAATCGTTACTGCCATCTCCAAGACATCTTAACGCTGAGAAGTACGATGGTTTCTTCAAGGGACGTCACTCTGACAAGTCATAACAGCAATGGCGGCGGGTCTAAAACTTCCGGACGTGACCAGCAGATTGTTGAGGGTTGTGGTTCTGCATCACGTCTTGGGTCGATTTTGACTGGAGAAAAAATGTTGTCTGAGGATTTCTGGGGAGTACTGTCAACTTTCTGGTGCCCACTGTTGCAGCACTAAAGTAGTTGCCACTAAAAACTGGATGAATTACGTAGCTATGTTCGAGTAACTAGACTAAGTGAATATTTACGTACAACCCACTGCATGGAAACTGTACATTAGGAAGGTAACGGGCAATAGCGACTAAACAGGTATCATTACTAGTACAACGAAAGACGTACATTGTATATCGCTTGTACGCTTCTATGCATGCCGTGTTTTCCATCCTGTGCCCGCATGGTTTTAAGCACAAATGCATGTAAGCAAGGTAGTATGGCTCAGCTGGTATAGTTCGCCCGTTAGAGGGTGCAAATGTATACCAGTCATGCGCAGGAGGGGCAAGTAAACTCCATTTGTCCGCTGACGGGGGTGACTGTATCCCCGCAACGCGGGAGGGGGTGCAAATGTACTCCGGGGTCAGGCGAGGTGAAGTCACGTGGCCGCTGACTTCGTTCTACGACTTTATGCGAAATATCAACGGATGTGACCGGTCTACATTTGCACCCCCTAACGGGCGAACTACACCAACTGAGCTTATGTATGTATGTATGTATGTATGTATGTATGTATGTATGTACATGTATGTATGTATGTATGTATGTATGTAGTTGTGTTTGTATGGTTGTATGTAATTATGCTTGTTTGTATGTATGTATGTATGTATGTATGTATGTATGTATGTATGTATGTAGAAACTGTTCCAGAAACAAGAGGGGAGCCGGGGTGGTCGAATGGTAGAGCGTTGGACTTCTAATGCTCGGGTCGTGAGTTCGATCCCGGCTGGGGCCAAATATTTGTGCTGGCTTTTTCGTCGTTGCCCCGTCTTTGATATCACCCTATGTGGTGGAAAAGGACGTTAAACCCCCAAACACCCACCCACCCAGAAACAAGAATTCTAAAAAAAAATTGTTCCCACGAAAAGAACATCTCAAACTGTGATCATCATCGCAAAGCCGACAAAGTCAGGGCTCCGTACCTCGTCTTGTCGAAACGAACTGGCAGGGACCTACAACAAGCGGCTATACACCAGCCGTTAGGCCGTCCACTCTGCTCACCCGTGGCCGCGCAGACGTTCAAATAAAACCTTGGGCCACACTACGGGAGAGTAATCACGGTTTGTACTACACGTCCCTCATTGGGTCGCCGCACTGGAGACAGCGCCAGTTTACATGCACGTGCATCTCGTGTCTGGTCCAATGCTTTACGGCCCCCGGGGGTCAACAGGGCAGGCGCGAGGTCTGCTGGGACGGAGATTAAAAAAGGGCAAAGAGGGGCATGTGTGTGTGTGTGTGTGTGGAGAGAGAGAGAGAGAGAGAGACAGACAGAGAGACAGAGAGGGGTGGGTGAGTTTTCAGGGATTAACGCCGAGCAAGCCACAAAGACTAAAATCACAGCTAACTCTGTCTGCACTACTTCAAAGGAAAAAAAAAAAAGTAACGTTGGACAACTGATGCAAGCTGGTCTGGGCAATATAAACCTAGGACATGCAGGAGACGCTGCACCTTCATGCTAATTTCTCAAACTACAGATTACAAAAAAAAAACAAACAAAAAAAACAAAAAAAACAAATAGCAATTACAACTAGGTAAAACAAACATAAATAGTACGTGCAAATACAGCAAACATTGAAACTTATCATCTCCTAGGCGCAGTACACC
>JACVVK020000406.1:120000-160000 GCA_018292915.2 Batillaria attramentaria | reverse complement strand
AATTATCACCAAAGCTACGCAACACCGGTAACAGACCTAGGGTGGAGCCCACGAGAAATCATATGGAACCGATAAATAGTTCACTAGCTCTCTCTCTCTCTCTCTCTACGGTCGGGTCCAGAGGTTGGCCCAAGATGGAAGTCCAGATCAGTTGCACCGCCTCTTCTCTCGTTGCCTGATGTACGTTTTACTTGTAGGAAAACTGAGGTCGCATTACGCCCAACCAAAGGTGTGCGTGCGTGTGTGTGTGTGTGTGTGTGTGTGTGTGTGTGTGTGCGTTCGGTTACGGTGGGTTGCGGGGTAGTGTGTAGTACTTTTTGCCGGGGTTGTGGGGTAGTGATTTTTTGTGGGGTAGGATTTCCCATGACCCCATAACGCAAACCCCGCAGACTGCGTACTAATACTATTTGGATGTCCCTGGTGCATTTATCTCAAATACTCCAAAAGAACGTTTTGGAACTAGGGCCAACACACACACACAGTACACACAGATCAGCCCCTTCCAGCCTTTCCCTGAAAAAGAGATAATGAGATGACGTAATTTTCCCGCGCTGTTACGACCTCCTCGCGCATGCGCTTAAAATCGCGTGCGAACGTCAAGAAAGATGGCCGCTGCTTATTAGAGTCCCAGTCTCACGCCGGTATCTTCCTAAGAGGTATGTCTGTTTCTTTGAGTTTTGAAGATTAATCTTCATTATTGCATTTAAGAATGAAGGTGATGATAAGAGAAGGGCATCCGAAAGATAGGTCCCTTTCACAACAAGGAAAAAGAATGCAACCTGTCAATGATGATAGCACGAGGTTTTTTTAGATCTAATTTTAGTGGCACGGATTGCGGTACTGTAAAGGAATGGGTGCAGGATGGAACTCAGCTGCTGATTAAAACGAAGATAAACGTTTAAACATATTGATTGCACTCCTGCATTTTAAAACTATATTCCACGGAAGTTTAAGAGACTCCACCCGTGTCACGTTAATGGCATTTTTTCAAGTGATTCAGCGAAGGCTAAAATTTCATGGTTGACAAATTATCGTTTTGGTTCCCAGCCTTGACACTCAAATGAAGTTGTTTGTAATTCTTATCGATATTCCAGTGATTTTAGATCCCTGACAATTGTTCTTCAAAACTTTGTTGTGCAGACAGCTCTTTCCCAGAACTGCCAAGGAGAACCTTCACCTTGAAAACGAGAATGAAATGGACAGCTCAAATTCCAAAGCTGGTAAGTCAAAAATTCCTAGAAGCAGGGTTTTTTTGTGTGTGTTGCATTAAACAAGCGTTCAACGCAGCAAATTTTGGTTGGGGGAATCAATTCTTGCATTCTCTTTAGATTTTCTGCTCTTTGTTCTGCGTCTCCATAGTCATTTACCTGTAATTTTACTTTAATATGGTTAACTTCATTTTAATTTTGTTTTCATTATTGTGTACTGGATATGGATGATGTCCATGCATCCTACTTTGCAATGCATATTTCATCATTTCAATGAGCTAATTTGAATTTTTCAATATGACTTTTCCATAATTGTGTGCAGGTTCTTTGTTCATGGACAGTGAAGAGGAATCTGATGCACACTCCAGTGGCAAAGAGTATGTTCCCGACACTAGTGAGTCTGACTCAGGCAGTGACAACAGCGAAGAGGAACGAGTCTATCCTGCACTTAAACACACTATCAGTGAGTGAGCATTTATTTTTATGATAATTATTTAATGACAACATTTATGTTACAGTGAATGTGTGTAATGAGGGATTTAATGAAATCGCCGATTATACACAAATCAGTTCACTGTAACATTTATAAGGATTCAACTGTTCTTGGTTCAAAGAATGCAAAATTAGTCTGTATTTTTTTCTACATCAACAAAGCTGTTCAGATTTGTTTAAAGTTTGAATGTTATCTTCAACACCTCATTTTAGTCATTAACTTTGTGTCAAAAGGGCGCTGCCAACTAAAATTTCAATTTAGGGTACTCTGCGATACCCCAGTGTCTATCTAATGATCTGTGCTTAGCTTGTGCAGAACTCCTGTGTGTATCTTTTGTGCTTGACTTGTGGGGTAGCCAAAACCGTATTTTGTATACTTGAATTGTGGGTACTTCGACCAGTATATTATTTTCTATGCTTAACTTGTGGTGTGCTCCTGTGTATATTATTATCTCTTGGCTTGTGGGGTACACCAGTGTGTATCACCTGTGCTTGGCTTGTGAGGTACTCCTGTGTATATTATTATCTCTTGGCTTGTGGGGTACTCCTGTGTATATTATTATCTCTTGGCTTGTGGGGTACACCAGTGTGTATCACCTATGCTTGGCTTGTGGGGTACACCAGTGTGTATCACCTGTGCTTGGCTTGTGGGGTATTCGAGTACGTATCATCTGTACTGGTCTGTGGGGTACTCCCAGAGGTACTCCCAGTGCTTGTGAAGATGACCTTCACCCAAGGTCAAGGTCACATGATAAGTGCTGTACTGATATGGGCACGTGAGTCATAATTATGGGCTTTGTCCTACTTGTTTCATTGTACAGTGCTCCGAGCCCTCTCACGGGAAGGGCACTATAAACAAAAGATTTTAGCTTTTGTTTATATTATCATTATATGACGCTTTTCCCACTTTACAAATAGAAAGAAGAAACTTCAATGTTTTTTCTTTTGCTGTGTGTAGATTTTAGTTGGCTGTGCCCCGTGGACGTGATATTGGTGTGTCACTGAAAATTACACAGACCTAAAGGTTTTAGGTTTCAACAATTTCAACAAGCGTGCTACCCTCACCGGGGCTGCCCTGGGGGAGGGTGGGTGTTTGGGGGTTCAACGTCCTTTTCCACCACATAGGGTGATATGAAAGACGGGGCAACGATGAAAAAGCCAGCACAAATATTGGCCCCAGCCGGGATCGAACTCCCGACCCGAGCATTAGAAGTCCAACGCTCTACCATTCGACCACCCCGGCTCCCCCTGCCCTGGGGGACCTGGTGGGGGTTAGGCTTATTTTAGTTCCCAGGGTCACCCTGTTCCAACCCTGAAGGGTGAGTTTTCTGTTTCTAGGGCCCGTGATCTGTCTTTCTGGTCCATTCACCTGTATTTCTCTTTAAAATTCTCCCTCTTGTCTGCGCTGCCGAACTTTCTTGATATTAGATGCATGCTGTCAAATGGTCTTCTAGCGCTCTTCGGGTGGTAGTTAGGCTGTTATAGGCATTCTTCATTTATGTTTTGATGTACATTGTTTATAATTGTAATTTTGCTTTTTTGTTTTTGAGGGGAGCCGGGGTGGTCGAATGGTAGAGCGTTGGACTTCTAATGCTCGGGTCGTGAGTTCGATCCCGGCTGGGGCCAAATATTTGTGCTGGCTTTTTCATCGTTACCCCGTCTTTGATATCACCCTATGTGGTGGAAAAGGACGTTAAACCCCCAAACACCCACCCCACCCACCCTTTTTTGTTTTTGAAATCCGGTGATCCATAAGC
This sequence comes from Batillaria attramentaria, assembly GCA_018292915.2. Classification (NCBI taxonomy): domain Eukaryota; kingdom Metazoa; phylum Mollusca; class Gastropoda; family Batillariidae; genus Batillaria; species Batillaria attramentaria. The sequence continues at coordinate 156,543 of JACVVK020000406.1, read as the reverse complement.
CACCGGCATTCACATATGCTTGACTGGCTAGCAAGATGCATTGATTTTTTTTTTTTAATCAAGCAGCGCCGCCACGTCTTTAGTCGCTGACAGGACGTTAAGCAAAGTAATCATTCACTCAGTCCTAAGCATGTAGAAAACAACATTTTCTTTAGTAGTTTTCAAGGTGGCATAGTTATGTGCTGGTCTTTCAGGCTTTATGTTTTTATTTGTTATTCACATTCAAACCTTGATCCAAAAGCTTTTCTGTTTCAGGTACGAGACCAGAGCTGGACCGCAGCTCTCTTACCACTTTGACACCTATGGTAAATGTGAGTCCGGAGAGCCTCCATGCCGCTGGTCTCTTCACATCAACACCAGTTTCTAGGCCAGCTGCTGCTACAGGTACTCGTTTGAAGAAAACAGCATACAATTCCCAGTTACCAGTGCCGTCAACTTCTACAGCAACATCAACCTGCACAGTGTCAGCAAGTCCAAGTTCTCCAAACGCACCTCACCCTTCATTCGCAGAACCTGGTCCCCAAACATCTGGGACATGTATTTTACCTGCTATGTCAACCAAGCTAACTGTTCATGTTGCTGTAAAGAAAAATGGGAAAAGACTGTACAATAAGTTACAGAAATGCAAATTCTGTGAAAAACTGAGCACTAACTTGACAAAACATTTGTGTTCAAAACACCAGAGAGAACCGGAAGTTTGTAATATCTTGTCCAAACCGAAGCAGTCTAAGGAGAGAAAACTAATGTTGGAAAGGATAAGGAACATTGGCAACTTTCAACACAACTGTGCTGTCTTAAAAGCAAACGAAGGTATTCTGATACCTTGGCGTTCACCTTCAGAAGAGGTGGATCCACATGACTACATCCCGTGTGAGTTTTGTCTTGGTTTCTTTCTCAAAAAAGAACTTTGGAGACATGAAGAAAACTGCAAGTTCCGAAGCACTGCCAAAAAGGGAAGAAAGGTGATTAGCCGTTCTGAAGGTCTTCTTCCTTCCTCGACCAAGTGCAGCAGAGGGCTCGAAGAAAACGTGCTGCAAAGAATGGCTTCAGATGGCATCACTCTCGTAGCCAAGACAGATTCTCTCATTACCCAGTTTGGTGAGAAACTCTACCAAAAGCATGGCCATTTGCCTCACAGACAAGCGTACATCAAGCAGAAGCTAAGAGAACTAGCCAGACTGTTGGTGGCCATCAGAGACGAGGATTCTGGAGTGACAGAGCTCAAAGATGTGATTCACCCAAGCAAATTTTCTCCTGTTGTCAGCGCTGTGAAGAAACTCTGTGAATACGAACCTCTGACAAATTCATACAGAAATCCATCACTTGCCCTCAAATTAGGCCATGATCTCAAGAAATGTGCAGGAATTCTTCGAAGCCAAGCACTCATGGCTGGGGATTGCATTCTTCAGAAGGAAGCTGCTGATTTCAGGGATCTCTGTGAAAGCGACTGGCAAGACAACATCTCGTCATGCGCTCTGTCAACTTTGGAAACAAAGAAATACAACAAGCCACACGTGTTGCCGCTGACTGAGGACATGAAGAAGGTGACGGAGTACATTGCTGATCAAAGAGCTGCAACCTTGTTTGAACTGAAAACAGCCCCATCCGGGTCTTCCTGGCATGCACTTGCCAAGATTGCCCTAGCGAATATCATCCTCTTCAATCGGCGTAGGAGTGGGGAGGCGTCCAGGATGTTGGTTTCCGACTACCAGTCCGCAAAAGGCAACAGAGAAGCGCCAGAGGACGACATCCTTAGTGCGCTGTCCCCACTCGAAAAGCAGCTTGTGAACAACTTCACGCGCGTAGAGGTGAGAGGCAAGCGGGGCCGTAGAGTGCCAGTCCTCTTGACAGACACCATGTGCGAGGAAGTTGAGCAGCTTCTTGCACTCCGTGACCAGGTGGGTGTAAATCCAGCCAACCAGTACTTGTTCGCCAGGCCTTTCTTTGTTTCCATTGATCACATTGAAGGTCACCGGTGCCTCAGAGAAGCTGTTCAGCACAGTGGTGCCAAAAACCCGCAAGACATCACAAGCACAAAACTGAGACAACATCTCGCCACTGTAACGCAGCTTCTGAACCTTAATGACCATGAACTTGAGCAGGTCTGTGGATTCCTGGGTCACAATATTTCTGTGCACCGGGAGTATTACCGGCTTCCCCAAGACACTTACCAGTTAGCCAAGGTGAGTCGTCTGCTACTTGCTGCTGAGCGTGGAAAGATCTCGAGGTTCCAGGGAAAGAGTTTGGATGAAATCCATATGGACGAGGCTTTGGAGTTTTCCGACTCTGAGGAGGAAGGAAATGAGTGTGAAGATGAGGAGCAGCATGAACCTATTGATTCGGTGACTGCCTCAGCTACAGAGTCTCCAGCTCCAGGCCGTGCAGTGCATGGTGCTCACCGTGAATCTGCTGCCAACAAGAAACCTCAGCGGGCAAGAGATTATCTGTCCAGTGATCAAATCAAGGCTGTCAGGAAGCATTTTGCACGCCACATTGAACACAGTCTTGTTCCCAAGAAGGCTGAATGCTTGAAGATTCTTGAGAAGGAAAGCTTGCTTCATGGAAAATCTTGGACCAAGATCAAGTGTTCAGTTCGAAATGAAATAGAGAAACGAAAGCGAGCTGTAAGGAAGCTTCAGAGGCGTTGAAATATGCAATGTGAGTGGCAAAGAACACATTTGTTTTCTGCTAATGCTGTGCCATACATATGTTGCTTGTGTAGGCATTCTTATCTTTGAGTTTTTGAAGATACAGCAAAAGAACTGTCTTTTCTTTAATCTAAATGTTGCCTATGAATGCCACCAACTCCAGTGTTTATCTTGTTTGATTGGCTTGTAGGGTACTCCAGTGTATATCGTCTGTGCTTAGCATTTCGGATACTCCACTCCGTATCTTATATATTTGTGGGGTGCGGTGCTTTTCCATCAGTGTATATTATTTTCTAGCTTGTGGTCCAGCCTGCAAAACATTTGGGGGCCAACTGGGGCCCGGAGGGGCTGGGGAGGGGGGGGGGGCTCCTATGTGTATCTTTCGTGCTTGGATTATGGGGTACTACCATGCATATGACTATTTTTTACACTTGTGTTCTTCGATAAGTGTGTCTTTTGGCTTGTGGAGTACTCCTGTGTGTATTATCTATGCTTGGCTTATGCGGTAATCCAGTGTGTGTCATCTGAGATTGGCTTCTGGGGTAATCCAGTGTGTATCATCTGAGATTGGCTTGTGGGGTACTCCCAAATATCATGTTCGGAATGAATGTTTATTTCTCTTTCTGTTAACTTTGAATTATTTCCTTTTAGGGCACATTATGGAGATAGTTGACACTAGAGACTCGTAGCTCTATCACCTTCCATGTACCCTTCACCACCACACTGACACTGTGTCTGAAGGGCACCACAGACTAAAATCTTGGGATAAAAATCTTGAAGTTTCTTTTCTCTCCCATATAGTCATATCAAAGGCATCTAAGAACACAACGTTTGGGAGGTGCTGAAGAGTACACAAAGGTAAAAACTCAATTTTCAACAATTTCCATTGCCCCTTTAATTACCCGATTTGTTTTAAAGTGGCATGCTGCTTAGCAAAAATGAATATCTCTATTTTTGTTCATTTTCGTATTTTGTTTCTTAATTGTGCTGCAGATTAATACTTTCAAACGTAAAGTACTACCAGTTATCTCAAAATGGAAACTATGCCTATCTTATCTTTTCGTTATATTCCTACCTTTTGTTTCTTGGTAACTGCTGACTGACTGAAGGTAAAGTCAGGCTCTAGTGTGAGCGTGAAGAATCATTTAATTTCTTGGTATCGTGTTTTCTTGTCTTTTCTTGTCTCAGTCATGAAACTGTCCATTTATGTATGGATACTTCTACAGCAACATTATTTGTCGAATTGTTCCTTTTTTTTATTCTTTTGCTGATGCTGTTTTTTTTCTTTTCTTTGAAACAGAAGATCGCAATAAAGCAAGTGGTAACTGTATGATAGGCAGTTCGTTACTCATTCTTCTGTCAGTTGTTTGAAAAGATACACTGGGGAATCAATCTTACATACTACACATACAGTTCAGATATAAAATATAACAGAGGAGACGGATAGCTCAGTGGTTATAGCTTCGGATTCCTCAGAAGGTCCTGGGTTCAAATCCCTTTAGAAATTAGATGCAAATTATGTACTGCCTTATCCTTGGTGCCCCCGTCTTTGAAATAATCTTTACCCACACACCCAGTTTAACATGTACAACTAATCAATCATTTTTACATTTCCCAGAAGCAGGAACTGCTAACAAAACAGCATACGAGCTAAACAATCAGAAGACACAAAAGAGCTTTGTTGTAAACAGTCACATGCACTTTGACATGCCAGCAGGTCAATAGTAAGCTAGACACATTGCTATGCTTGGCTTGTGGGGTAGTTCCTCATGAATATTCATTATGCATAATACTCCATAATGTAGGCGACACACTGGCGAAGTTTGTTTTGGTTTTTTCAGATTCTGATATTAAAAATTGTAATCAACACTCTTTCCAAAGACAGAAAACCCTAGTAGGACATAGATAAGACAAACGATGTGACAGCAGTATTGGTTGTACAACATACCCCATAATGATGTTCTCCTTTTTTATCAACAAAATACCCCACAACAGCAGGTAACCGAGTATGTGTGTGTGTGTGTGTGTGTGTGTGTGTGTGTGTGTGTGAGAGAGAGAGAGAGATATAGAAGAAAGCGAGAGACAGACACAGAGAAGAACAATGCCAGTAATTTCCGAGGATGAAACACTGGGTACAAATGCCTTTCCTTAACCGAGTCTCGTCACCTAGCCACTCAGGGAGGGTGGGTGGGTGTTTGGAGTTTAACGTCCTTTTCCATCACGTGTGTGTGTGTGTGTGTGTGTGTGTGTGTGTGTGTGTGTGTGTGTGTGTGTGTGTGAGAGAGAGAGAGAGAGAGAGAGAGAGAGAGAGAGTTTAATTTACAAGGATAAAAATGAGCCGAATAGGTACAACGACCTGTCTTCAATTCAGTTTGTCCTTACTTTTGCTACACACATAAAAAGGCAACGACAAACACACATAAGGAACAGAGGTGCGTGAACATTTTCAATACTGAATAAAGAACTTGCTAGGCCATAGAGACTGAGAGAGAGAGAGAGAGAGAGAGAGCCTGCCCGTGAGATCAGCAACTCCCCACACCCTTTCCGTGACAGATATCGGAAGAACATGTCTAGCGGCACGCCTGTTGGACCGGAGCGCATTTCCCGCCTCCTTTGAGCGAGAGTCCCTCTAGAGGGAAATCACTCTGTGGGCTGATAGCGGATGATTTTTGCATGTCGAGTGCTGATGGCTTTTCAAAGAGCCCTTTCTTTGTTGCTGCGTCGTTGTATGGCCTCTCCAGTTTCACTCCAGCAGTGAGCAGCACTGCCTGTATCCAACCAGAGATGTCTTCAATAGACGACTCCATTCTGGCGTGTCAATCGTGGCAGACTTTCTTGCCAGACACTATACAACGACTCAACGAGGGAAGCATGTACGCGAGGTGGTTGGTGGTCTAGTGGTTAAGAGACTTGTCACCAATGCGACAGGTCAGGGGTTCGAGTCCCACTCGGGGCAATGAATTTTTTCCTTCTCGTATGTGGCACCGTTCATTCGGGCTGATCGCCGGGGGTTCTCTCCGGGTACTCCGGCTTCCTCCCCCCTCTGCTTTGGAAATGTTCAGCCAACCAAATTTGAATAATAAATTCCGAAATTTAAATAGCTGAGCTGACCCTTCGCACCACGTGATTGTAATGTGTTTATGTCCGGTGTGTGAGAGAATGCGTGTGCCGATTCACGTGAGCGTGCGTGCTGGGTTTAGTTCGCGGCGCTTTAAGCCGATTCACAAAATTGGGTAAAGCGCCTATACAATACTCATTATTATTATTACATTTCCGGCAGTATGACCGAAACGTTGAAGGAAAGCAGAGTAAGTCCATTGACGTCATTTAAAGAAACAAGATGGCCACTGACCAGCCCAATATGTTGTTTCCATTTAATCACCTGCTGTCGTCACGGTCGTTCTTTTGTAATGCCATGTATTCGGGAGGACACACACACACACACACACACACACACACACACACACACACACACACACACACACACTACACTCTCTCTCTCTCTCTCTCTCTCTCTCTCTCTCTGAATGGAAACAACTGACCGGGCTTGTCAGACCAATCTTGGTTTTGGAAGAGAGACGTCAAGTTGTTTTCTTTGAAATCTATGACGTTTTCCTCATTGGGATGACGCATAATACATTTGACGTAATAACTTTGACTCGGATACAATTCTTGCAATGAAAGCAGCCCCATGAAAATTGAAGTGTTGCTGCTGCGCAGTGTAAAGATCGAATTTATACCGGCTCAATGTGTTTAACAGACAAGTCTGCGCGGCGAACGTTTTTTCACTATGTGTTATGTCTGCGGCGCGCGCGCGCACACAGACACACACAGACATACGCGCGCGCGCACGCACGCACGCACGCAGACTTGCGCGAGCCGCGTTTGTGCATGTGCTCCATTGAGACCTATGTGGTGTTCTCTCACTCTACTATGCTATTGAGTGAGAGTCAGTGGGAAAAACAAAGCTCACTACATCAATGAAACTCCCGCTTTCCCCGTCTACAAATAGAGAACTTCCGAAAAGTGACGACACACCCCCACGTCAATCAAACATGACGTCGGCAAACTGACGCTGATACAGTTTTGCGTCAGTGCGCGTGTGCCTTTTCTGCGATGTTTGTGAGGCGTGTGGCTTGTGTAAAGGAAATGTGCTTCGAGTACAAATTTTCGAGTCAACTGACGACAACGGCTGCAGTGAATTTTTCTAATTTTTTTTGTATATTTTTTATGGCACCCCAGGCTCATTATCTATGTATAGTAGGAGCGATTTTGAGATCTAAAGTGTGTTCACCAGCACTTTCATCAGGTACGGTTTACGCCAAAAGTATAAAAGCGACAACCTCCAAAATTCACTCAGTTGAGAGTCCGTATTCATGCTATCTATGTCCACAAAATGGAGTGGTTTAGGTAAATATTACGCCTTTAAACGCCAGAAAGCCACTTTTTTTGAAAAGGGCGATAACTCGCAAATCATGTGTGCAATCGTACCTGGATCGGGCCTTCTATTCAACAATCTTGATTCATTTAGAAACCCCAAATTTGAAATCGATCGGTTCAGTATTTTCGGAGAAATAGGCATCTGAACTGGGTTCACATGCAATGTCAACTCAGGCTCGGTTTTACATGAAAACTATAAGAGCGACCATTTTCTAGTAGTGAATCAATTCAGAGTCCGTATTCAAGCTATCTACTGCCAAAAAATTGAGTGATTTAAATAAATATTACGCCTGTACACGAAAGACAACCAACTTGTCTCAAAAGGGCGATAACTCCCAAATCACTTAAGCAATCATCACACGCTTGAATCGTCTAATGTAACATTTTGATAAATTTGGATACCCCAAATTTGAAGCCATTCGGTTAAGTATCTTCGAAGAAACGGGCCCGGACACAATTCACACACGCACACACATCCGCACAGACGGCACTCAGTGAGGAGGAGAAGCGCGTTCGGAACAGCATACATGCCAGCATCGATGACGCAGGTTTTCTTACGTCATTGTCAGAGTTACACTTGCATAATCGTCTCTGCGGGAGATCGGCAGTGACGTGCGTTTGTACCACAGATGCTTGCCTATGAACGTGGAAATTTTAGCCCGTCCTATTATGTTGTTTCCATTACTATGGAAACAACATAAAAAGACCATTTCGTCAGTCTTTCTCATCTTGAAATCACCCCTTCGTCGATAAAATGACGGCATGGACGTACTGTGTTTTGCCAATACACGGCATAGTAAAGAGGCAGGTTTGCCGAGTGGACTCGTCTATTGCAAGCGTGAACTTAAAGGTGCTATTTGCTACCATGGATAGGTGTCATATTCTGGTTTGGAACACTTGCTTTTGTCACTGCACCTGTGCTGGAAAACGAGTCTTGTCTTAGAGATTAGTGCAACACACTAACATTTGACGGCCGCGCAAACACGGAAAACCCAGCCGTCCGTAACTGTCTGGCGTTGGCCATGTTTCCCTTCTCGGCTGCTCGAATTCAGTGAGTTTCGGGCGCGAGTGTGGTACTGAACTGCGATATCACCAGCTACTTCCGGTTTGAGCATCAGTCAGATGAATGCAAGTCTGTCTGAATATATTAGTGTCTCAGTTGTGTGGTGCTTGTCACCCCCAAAACAACTCGGAATGATATGTAAGCCTAAAACCCTTTAAGACAGATCGTTTTGAGCTGTTTGAGTGGTGCCTAGCATCACACCACGCAGACACCTGCATAGTGACAGCGTCTCAAAGGCTGGCACTAAGCCAACAGGAGGGTGCACAATAACCGTGACGCAGCTAACACAACAACTGCAAGCAATAGGCATATCAGCATGGGCAGGAGAATCTCATAATTTTCGACCGCTCGTGCTGAGTGTAGATAACATCATATCGCACGAAGACTTCCAATGATCATTAAGACAGAGGATGCAGGTGCAATCACGAAAGAGGCTGCTCCAAAGCAGAAATCTCCCCCATATAATATCTGGTAATCTTAAACTGAAACGGCGTCTTTAACTTTCCCCAAACAAAGCGCTCCAGATGCTGCTTGATGCCACGGCTGATATCACAGCCATTATGGCACATCTCTCCGACCAGTGCAGACCACAAGAGATCATTTCATGGAAGGGAGGTAACTGACTTTTACGGCAAAAGAAGGCTCGGTGTAATCTTTTCAAAAACAAAAGTTTATTTCTTTCACCGTTTTATCGCGATCTGGGTGCTGTCTTTTTTAGCCTTACCTGTTGGGAAATTCAACAAACCTGTCTGTATTTACCGACTAGAATACACAAAAGGGTTCCAAGGAAGTCTCCTTCAAAGCCAAGGCAGCTTCAGATAAATGGTTTCTGTCAATCTGTAGTAAATAAACTACAACCATGAAATGAAAACACAGCTGTATTTTACGTGTTGCAGAGAGCTAAACATTTCAATTTTGAAGAGCGCAGTGGAAGATGGTCGTTTGAGGGGAGTAGAACTGTCTGAAGTGGCATTAACTGTCGTCTGCAATGTTCAGATGGTTGCAGATTTTGTACTGGTCCTACTCCGCGCGTGTGTTCTGTTGTATGCAAGACACACGCACGCATGCACACACGCACACACACACACACACACACACACACACACACACACACACACACACACACACACACACATATGCACGCAAAACCGAGCGTCACAGTGCTTAAAACACACCATATTCACTGAGTGCAGTACAGATCCCTCGTTATAGGTTTTCCTAGTCTAGTGGCAGCACTCGATTTCCTATCTACGAATTGTAGCTTCTGTCAGTGACACAAAAAGCCGATTTTGCCTCTCATCTCATCTCTGCCACAGTAGATAATCACTACGCGCAAGTAGGTCGATCCGCATCCGTGCACTGCGAGCAGCCCAAAACCTCTCCGCCGCGCGAAACAACCGAACTGGAACCCAAGCATTACGTCAACGATTGATCACATCCGCAAAGTAGTTCCCGGGAAATGTGAGCCTAGTTTGATTACCGTCGGTTCAGTTACATCTTAAGCGTGTTGTGAACAGATTTCATAGCATATATTGCCAAAGATATGGAAAAGGACAGCGGGAGATAAATGACGTTTTTTTTCCGTCAGTTTTGCAAACTGTGACTGAGACTAGGTGGGGGTGACGTCACAGTCAAAGCGAACTATGTGTTCCAATGCTCGGGTCGTGAGTTGGTAACTCAAACTAGGGCCAGTTATTTGTGCTGGCCTTTTGCTCGGTGCCCCGTCCTTAATATCACCAATATGTCGTCGTGGAAAAATATGTGAAAACCTCGGTCAAACATTCACGCACTCACTCACTCACTCACTCGTCGTTGAAACTTGTGCAGGATTCCCGTTTTCGACAGCCATCTTGTCTAAACACCGTGATGTCAGTGATTGAGTCGATGTTCGACACGCATCATTAACCACGCCCCATCAGCCTCTCTTCTCTAGATCTCCCTACGACATCCCTACTTCTGTACCGCTGTCACAGATCTAAAAACACTTCTAAGAAAAACGGCGACTGAAGGCGAGGCAGACTCGTCCAATTTGTCGGTGTATCTGGCAAGCGACTCCTCATTACGGAAATCTAAATGATCTCAAATCCTTGGGTGTTCGCCATGCATAGAAAACACCAATCTCGGCAGAGTATCTGATTGGCGCTTGCGCAGAGCGTGTATATCTGGCCAGGCAATCGGCATAACGCTGATTAATGCTGCCCGTTATCATGGCTGTGAGCATGCGCGAGTAATCAGGCACGTGATGCGTATCGACCCGGATGTAACATGAAGGAATATGACGAAGAGAAAACGCTCTTCTGTGACTGTGCAGTGTGGTGCGATGTGGCGGGATTGGGAACAGTGGTGACGACGGCCGCCATGGATCCTGAGGCGCTGGGTTCGAATCGCATGTGGGCAGGATTTGCCGGGTGGGATTTTTTCATCAATTTCACGTGGAGACCCGTTTATGGTGCCAGTCTTGCCTTCGTGTACACACGCACGCACAAATATCATGTGTGCACGTCTACACGGGAGATCGAGGGTACAGGATGGATTACAAGAATACGTCGTGCATGATGGAAAAAAAGGGGGGTGACGCTGTAGGATGTGTGGGACAAAGCGGAGCGTCGTGGAGCGTGGAGTACACACTGCGATTTGGGATTATAATGCCCGGTGCCCTGCTGCCGTGTATAGGCGGCAAATGACAGTAACTCCACGTCGTCATTTTAGGCGAAAAGGGGTGATTTCAAGATGAAAGACATTGACGTAGTGGCCTTTTTTCCTCAAATGAAGTCAATGGATTTTCTGTGTTTTGCCTTTACACGACAGCAACCTCTGTGGTGGTACCGGCTGGGGCCAAATATTTGTGCTGGAATTTCTCGTTGCCCCGTCTATGATATCACCGCTACGTGGTGGAAAAGGACGTTAAACTCCCAAATACCCACCCATCCACCCTCTGGTGGTACATGTCACGGCGTGCCGTAATTGGTAAGGTGTGGAATTGTGTGTATGTATGGAGGTTGGGGGTGGAGGGGGGGGAGGTCTCATTCTATGTACACCCTTTTTATAGGTCACCGCTCAGAGATACAGGCCTCGTTACTATGATATCCACCACCTGCCTGCTTCGTGCCGCGCGGCGCACGAGACAGACAACACCATCCGAGTCTGCACACCACCTGACCCGAATACGATAAAGAAAATGCCAAGTGGTCCCGCTCCCTCCTGCCCCATCCCTCCCCTATCTGCCCCGCGGGACTGAGCGAAGCAAACAGCATGTCACTAGACACGGAAAAGACGCAGACTTCCACATGCGTTCCTGCCGTAATGAGGCCGCTGGGTGACAGCCAGTGTCTACAGGGAGGCACGTGCAACGTGAAGGGGCGAGAAGGGGACAGCGGATGAGCGACACCTAGTGGGGAGGACGGGAAAGGAGGGGCGGATAACCGCAATGTGCACACCAGGAGAGCCGCCATTCCGTCAGGCGTGGTGCACTGATTACGGTGCATGTACTGACTAGAACATGCTTAGACAAATACGCAGAGAGAGAGAGAGAGAGAGAGAGAGAGAGAGAGAGAGAGGAGAGAGAGAGAGAGAAAGAGAGAGAGAGAATGCTTGCGCAACCCGGCAAGCCTATATTGTACACACCCTAAACTTTCTAAATTTATTTTTGTGTCGCTTTTTCCGACAGTCGCCCGGCACTGTGAGAACTGGCGGAAACCAGCTGCAGGAACATTAAACCATCAGCCGGCTCAAGGGACATCACTCGTGGCACAGAGTTACTTCCTTAGCTCGTATCTGTCTCAGTTGTGCAAGACAGCGGTATTTGGCTTCATACTTCAAGAGTACTTGCTGAGGGAAAAGAGATGATGTCGGCTTTCCTACCAACAGCAAGAGTTCACCCCCTTGACAGAGTGACTTCCCTCTTTGCAAAGCCTCTCTTTACGGAGTGAAGCACGCACGCACGGATGCACGCAAACACACACAAACGAACACGCACGCACGCACGCACACACACCCCTTCCGCGTTTCTGAGCCAGAAAATTAAATAAAATTAAGGCCGTTTTCTGGGCTTTCATTATTAACGAACTTTTCCTCATTTTGGAAGCGTTTGCCCTATTCATGCGTGTATTGATATTTGTTTATGAAGAATTCTTTATGCGCGAGCTGACATGCACGAGCATGCAGTCAGGCAGTCATGCAGTCAGGCAGTCATGCGCCTGCACAAGCAGGTCATTTCCTGTGTGGCGAGTCACGTTATTTTCTTTGCACTTTTCCTCTTGACGTAGTCCTGCTGTGGCTTAAAGTCTCACTATGCCTGTGGAAACGTTGTGGAAAATGTCTCATCTGATGCGTATAACCTAAAACAGTCACTTGTATCAACATTTAATAGACTATCACCAAGACACGCGTCAGCGTCATATTGCCCTACGGGCTTGCTTGCTAGTCTATTTATAGAAACATTCGTGGCCGTATACATGCAGGAAAAGGAACACAGGTTTGAAGCCGTATTTCACTCATTTCAAAAAGCCGCTGAATTAGGAAAAAGGACTCAGTGCTTGCATAAATTTATGCTGTATAGCCCTTTTCGGCCAACAGCCAAAGAGCTGCCTAAGTACAAATTCCCCTCTGCATTCAACGTGCTCATAATGATTGTAAGGCAGGCATGCACATTTTTCCTAGCGTTCTATATAATTATGGACATGCACAGATCGTAAGACCTTTCATGTTACATAACATTTTGTATTCGTTAGAAATTGTTAGCAGTGGCTAAAACAATTACACCATCTGTAAAACTGATACGATTCTGTTCCGTGAAGCGGAAGCATGTCAGTTTTTAATCATTCTGAATGGAAAAAAAACCGTGAGTGTTGCATGGCCGGCAAACTAGGCATACTGACGCACGTGCAATCTGTCGCTCGACTGAAACCGTCATTTGGCGAAAACCACTGCGCAGGTGCCCGTATGGACAAAACCTTCCCCGGAGGTGGAGGTATGTGTGGGGGTTTAACGTCCTTTTCCGCCACGCACGGGTGATATCGAAGACGGGGCAACGAGCAAAAGGTCACAAATATTTGGGATTCGAACTCACGATACTCTACCATTCGGCTGTCCCGGCTCCCTCCCCGGAGTTGACCAAGATTTTCGCGAGCATAATAATAATAATAATAATAAATCGTTCATTCCTCAGTACGCTCTACGCGCCTATAGTACTAAAAGAACGTAAAAAAACTAAAAGAGCTAAAATTAGTAAAAAGAACTGGAGAGCTAAAAGAACTAAAAGAAACCAGTCCAGGAACACACACACACACACACACACACACACACACACACACACACACACACACACACACACACACACACAGATCTGCCATCACTTCACTGCTGCCACGCTGACGGAACAGGTATCAGTGTTTTAACGGATACTTTGAAGCTGGGGACTGATCGGTAAGCCTGATGGTATAGGAAGGGTGTTCCAGATGACTGGGCTGATCGGTAAGCCTGATGGTATAGGAAGGGTGTTCCAGATGACTGGGCTGATCGGTAAGCCTGATGGTATAGGAAGGGTGTTCCAGATGACTGGGCTGATCGGTAAGCCTGATGGTATAGGAAGGGTGTTCCAGATGACTGGGCTGATCGGTAAGCCTGATGGTATAGGAAGGGTGTTCCAGATGACTGGGCTGATCGGTAAGCCTGATGGTATAGGAAGGGTGTTCCAGATGACTGGTCCCTGCCACAAAAGACCGCTGTCCATGTGCCTTTGTTCTGACACTTAACCACGAAAGACTGTGACAGGAGTCGGAGTCGGCTGAAGACCTGAGCTGTCCGGATGGTGCATACAGAGATAGTAAACCAGCAAGATGTACAGGGCCAGCACCAGCAAAGGTGTCACCACGCATAATAAAAAGTGCCCCAGCTTCCGAACCCTCCGTGGATTCTATCCATGGCCCGGGAAGAACACAACTGGAGCTGGCGACGATTTGGGGCAGCAACTGAGAAAAAAAAAATAGCAAGACAACTGCGTGATTTTTTCCCCTACTCGCGAACGACAACAGCCCTCTATGACCGACCCGATTGCCAAATCCTGAAGGGGCTGATGCATGAAGACAGACTGACTAGGACGGAAGTTCGAGACTAGCTTGAGAGACCAACAGTTTGGTGCAAGGCGCAAAAGCGGAGACTAGGGCACGTCTGTGACTATTTCAGGGACTAAACGCTAATGATAGTCCCGGCGTAATAAGTTTTTAAGATTATTTTGAGCCAAGTCTCAGACTAACCTAGCCTCTTTTTATGCATCAGCCCCTATTGCCAAATCCAGAGGGCTCTTCACGACAACAACTCAGCTCGCGCCACAGAAATTCTACATCACGTGACTGACAGACGTGAAAAAGTCAACGACAGTGGGATAGACGATAACACGACAGCACGTCGTTAGCCACATTGTACAGGAGGGGATGGTGGGGAAGGAGGGATGGGGGAGGGGGGGGGGGCTTAATACGGTATTTGCACGCAAATGGAAACGCAAGAAGGGAGAGTAGCTGCCCCTGACAAGAAAGGAGTTAATATACCAGATAAAGACTGAATCGCCGGCTGGAGATTTATGTTTAATTATATCAGTCACAGACCTATTGCGTATACGTAGGCACAGCTATAGCAATATTCTTTATATATGAAATACTACTGTGGTTGTGCACAAATCTTCTTTTATTTTTTTTTATTTTTATTTTTTAGGTCGAAGCACATACTGTTTACATTTGATAGGAAAGGCAATTCTTACAGTTTGGTGGAATATATAAAGATGACTGTACATGAATGGCGTGTGCACACCGTAGATGAATGGCGTGTGCACACCGTAGACGATTGGCGTGTGCACACGGTAGATGAATGACGTGTGCACACCGTAGAAGAGCACGAGCCTGCCCTGACAAACAAGGAGGGGAGAACTTTGAGTGAAGAGGCTGCGTGGTCAGCGGAACGTAGACAGCGACGAGGTTAACAACAAAAAGTTTGTTCCGGTGTAAACTTTGTCACGCCCCCTCCCCACTCCCCGCCCTGTAAAACTTCCCTCCATGGAACACACACACACACACACACACACACACACACACACACACACACACACACACACAGAGTTGAATCCAAAGCGCAGGGTCGATGCTAGCCGAAATTAATTTTTGTACAGAGCAAGTTTTGCCCCTGTATGCGAAAATCAGGCAAGATCAACCACAGTTCCTTGGCGGCTCTTATCGCAGCAAACACGAATATAATCAAAAGTACAAAACTCCCACTAAGCCAAATTTAATTCCATTTATATGATTTTTTTTGTTTGTTTTTGTTGTTGTTGCCACAACTCCTTTGCCGGCTCCAGTGGTGTTCCTCCCTGATAATGGGTGGAATCCACGGAGGGCTCGGAAGCTGGGGGCAATTTTTATTATGCATGACGATGGAGATGAGGATGATGGTAAGATGATGCTATGGAGGTCCGTGTGGTTTGGGACTGCGGGACAGGGCCGCATTCCTCGCTTCCTGTCCTAAATATCCCGGCATTAACCAGGCCCGGGAACTACGGCACCTGCGGTGCCGGCCGTGTAATCATCCACATCATATGACGTGTCATACCAAGGGAAGCACCCCCAAAGTCGCACCCGTGAAGTGGGTGAAGCTCGGCTGTGTGGCAACAGCCTTCCCATTGGGTCCATACCACACCCGCTCTGGGTAGGAGCCGACCTAGGCAGGAAAAATCCCGCTTGCCTCGGATGGGACTCGAACCCGGGTCTCCCGGTCCATAGTCCGAAGTGCTAACCACTACACTACGGGGACCGGTATTTATATGATTTTATTTTTTAATTATTGAGGCCACTGATGTGGAACCCTCAAACGTACTTGGTAGCAATTGAGTTAACAACTAGACCACAAGCCCTTTCGTCGCTACACTTCAAATTTGCAAACCGTGCAGCGTGCATGCTACAAAACTGGCAACAGTGAGAGGAGTAGTGACGTATTGCTGTAGCACACGTCATCACGCGTCATAAATCTGTTCAAGTATGGCGCCGACGTGTACAACAAAAACCGAACCTTCTTTGCTTTATGCTGTGAACCCACATAACACAACCTTCTCTTAAAGAGGCTAATCCCACCATTTTCACGCTGACAGATCTTTCTGAGCTGTTTTCGTGGTATCTATCATCACACCACTTAAACACCTGCACAGTGACAGCGTCTCTAATGCTGGCACCGAGCCAACAGAAGCGTACTCGATGACGCGGCGACCACACTGAGCGTTCCAGTAGTGTAACGAAAGTCGTGGAATTTGAATGTTTGACCGCTCGCGTAAAGTGTACACAACACTGTATCGCAATAAGAGCTGTACTAATTATCAAGACAGAGCGAAACTCTCGGCTTGGCAAACATGCAACTAGCCCGTTTAATCTTACAGCACTCCGTCATGTGTGGCGGAGCTGAGAGTTAGACCTGGTACATGTGATTACGCAAGACATACATTTCAAATTCCGCCCAGAATCGGGCTGTCTCGTTAGGAGAACATACGACCCTGCAAATCATCACACACTATGCAAAGCCCTGACAGCTCTATAATGAACCTTTCCAGCAACCCCCTAGTAACGGTCGCCGAGGCCAAGCAGTGCCGCTTTTTTTTTTTTTGGATTGCAGCAGGCGATTGGATGAAATGTGGTCACGTGACAAAATACACGCAATGTTTGTATGTGGCACTGGTCTCTCTTAGCTGAAACCTCTGAATTGCAGCCAGATTTTGGCATGTTTTCTAAACCAAAATGTTGATCTGGAGACGTCTGTGATATCACAGAAGTACGATTCTGCTACAATTTGTTGTGTAATTTGGAAAGCCCCCCCCCCCCATCCCCAACCCAACCCCCACCCCCTTGTCATACGTGGTGGACAGGTACATTAAACTCCCAAACACTCACCCACCCCATCCCCTTGTCACTGTCGCTAGGGAGAAAGGGAGGGACACTATCAGAGAGGGTAACTTCACCACTAAAGACACCGGTCACGATATGAAAAGTGCGCCGTCCTTATGACGTCGCCCGTCACTCAACGTCACTTCCTGAAACTGGCACTAAGCGTCCGCCAATCACACGCCAGATAAACTAGCTGATATCAACGCACTCCACCCCTCCGCCCTTTGATCTGGCCTGACGTAGTTCATGACAACAACAACAAAAGAAATCTCCTCTTTTTGTGATAGTACGTGGAATCAATTCAGGTGATTGCTTTTGCCCAAATTGATAAAACGGCATTGGCTGAGCGAGAGAAGTTGGTCACATTACATTAAGGAGATCAGATGAAAGTATCGATTCAAACGCATGATAAAAGGACAGCAAAAATATCTGAAGGCCTACCGTTATAAAATCTGCTTTTCTTAAGGGGTTGGGGGGGGGGGGGGGGCGAATGGGGGGGGGGGGGAGGAGGAGGGGAGGGGGGTACATTATTGTCGGGAGATTCGGGTTGGTTCTCTCGTGAGAAGCGCGTCGCAGCTGTGCAGCGCCATCCACCTAATCATTTTTTTAAATACTGCGTTAGACGTGTGTGTGTGTGTGTGTGTGTGTGTGTGTGTGTGTGTGTGTGTGTGTGTGTGTGTGTGTGTGTGTGTGTGTGTGTGTGTGTGTGTGTGAGAGAGAGAGAGAGAGAGAGAGGTGCATGGAGACACACTATGACTCGCAAGCCTAAGACTAGCTTGACCAAAACTGAGACTAAATGCATAAACGGGGGCTAGGGCAAGCTCCCTTACGTGCATGCTGACGATAGTTCCGACATAATGAGTCTGAGGCCAGAGCTAAGTCTCCGGTTAGTCTAGTCACTTTTCATGGATCATGCCCCTGACCTTTGCCCACTGACCCCGAGGTGTAACTTGCGTGACGTAGTTTGTAAAAGTCGTGGGTCTCTACTGACCACACACACTAGATCGCCAGATCGTTTACCAAACAGTTTTGCATTGTGCGGACTGCTCAGACTGGCCAGAGCCCTTAAAGGGGTTAATCCTACCATTTCTTATGCTCACAGATTGGTCTGAGCTGTTTTCGTGCTGTCTATCATCACACCACTTGGACACCTGGACAGTGACAGCGTCTGTAATGCTGGTACTGAGCCAAAAGAAGCGTACTCGATGACGCGGCGACCACACTGAGCGCTCCAGTAGCGCAACAACAGTCGTAGACTTTGAAAGTTCCACCGCGCGCGCAAAGTGCAAACATCAAGTTGTTTCGCATTAAGAGCTGTACTCATCCTCAAGTACTTCGAGCGTAGAGGCGCACTCACGAGCGAAACGGTTCCAAAACATAAGCTGACTTTGCAAAGATGGAATTAGCCCGTTCAGTGAAGCCGAAGTAATGTTTTCTTATTGGCCTGATGACAGTGTCATTACCTTGAAGACAGGCAGAGAATTTCAGCTTCAAGCGCACCTTTGATCATGTCGTGACAAAGAGCAGTTTGTCTCAGAATCAAAAGACAGGCAACAATTACAAATTTCTCCGTCGCTGTAACCAGGGCTCATCATCTGGATGCAGAACGCCCACCAAGACGCGACATCCGATCTGCAAAGTTGGTTTTTTTCTTCTTTCTTTCTTCCCTTTCGAGAAACTTGATTCTGGTTGCTTCCCCCGGGGGAAGCGTGTCGCCATCCAATACCTATCATATTTTTCAATTTTGCTAGGGGAGGAAAACCGGACAACCCGGAGAGAAACCCCCGATGAGCAGCCCGGTTGCCAGGAAAAACCGGTATCACATATCACAAACTCGACCTGCGCGTGTCACTTACCTCCAGCAAAATTAATGGCGTCCTTGTCGTTGAAACAATTCCTGGACACTCGTGGTTCCAAAACAAGGCTTTTCTCTCGCACCGATTTTGTCGTCTGTTGATGCCAGGAACAACTGGAGTGAGTTGGCTTGGTGAAAAGTGGTGTCAGGGGAAGATCTACAATGCTTGTTTTGCCGCGGCGAAGTTCGGAGAGATTTACTGTCGGCTGTGGTACCGACTAGACGTCCCTAACTCTTCACACATCAGTTTAGTTAAAGATTCAGCAGGAAGTCATTCGCTGGGATGTTCAGAATGCACTGTGTTTGTCGAGGCTTTTCAATCAGTGCTATTAATTTCCGAAAATCACGCCTGGAGACGCATTCAATGGTTTCTGCTTGGACTGAAATACGATACCCATGAACACTGACTCAAAGGACGAGAAAAATTATTAAGAGTGATTTTGTTTTCTAAGGACGATTCAATTCAAAGATGACCAAAAATTATTAGAGAGAGGTTCTTGTCATTAATTAGAAATAACGTCGAGACATCGACGTTTGACTCTGTGTTTGACTCCCCCACAAATCCGCATTTGCCGTCACCTCAACCACCAAATTGCCGAAACAATCAAAGGCAATTCAACACACGACCTCTTCGCCGCCAGATCTCGCCCCAAATCACGCAAATGCACGCGTCAACGTCACTGATCCCGCACGTGCACTCGTGGCGCCCTCACTGTCGATTTCTTGTCCCAACAGAAGCCGAAAATAACCGGCGATTGGCCGATCCGACAACGCCGTGTAGGAACGTGCAGAAACAATGGCGTCCGCTGAAGGGGAATCCCCGCTCTCACTCACAAGCAGACCGTTGTTCACGTGCTGTGTGGCGTGTGCCCGCTGCAACACTGTCTGCTGCAATGCCTGCTTTTCAAGATGTTTTTTCTGCGGCTCTGATCCGCGTGGCTGTGTCTGAAACAGGGAGAGGAAAAAAAAAACGATGTTTGTGGAGAGCACGGTATGTTAGAGGGAGGGCGGGAACAGGGAAAGTAATTACTTAATCAGACGCGGCGCTGAGTACAGACAGGAAATGCACAATGGGTGGTTTCACTCAGGACATGCACGAAAATGCTTGGTTTAAGAATTTAAAAAAAAAAATCGGAAAGACGTTATTCTTTAAATTCAAAATTCAAAACTACTCTATTGTCCATTAAATAATAGGTATACATTGGAAAATCGTCTTTGGACTCACAGCATACTGGCAAGGTCTGTGTTAAATCTGTTGCTTCTTACTCTACAAGTTAAATTAGATGTGCAGGTTTTTTTTTACACTGGATCTCAAAGTTCTGGCCAGACATTACGTGATGAGATGGTGGGATGAGGGCAGTCAGTGTCGACATCGCACACACACACACACACACACACACACACACACACACACACACACACACACACACACCGGCAGAGAGAGAGAGAGAGAGAGAGAGAGAGCTAAAAATAAGAGAAAGAGAAAGAGAGAGAGAGTCTGTTTACTAATCTTTTCTGTCTTACTCTACAAATTTCGCGCGCCCCCCCCCCCCCCCCCACACACACACACCACAGAGCTAGAGAGAGAGAGAGAGAGAGAGAGAGAGAGAGTTGTTGAGTCTGAAGACAAAACACAGAGTGTGACATTTTCCCAGTCAGACTGGCCATAATTCACCGTCACACACACAGCGACGCTGCTCACACAGCCCCATCTAACGCCCCACCACACGCGGATCCAGGGCCTTCACATGGGGGCGACTGGCTGTTCGTTAAGGGGTTGAACGCCATCGCTCACCAGCTGAGTCTTATATCAAACGCGGAGTAGCACAACTCATCTTAAACTACATCATGCTGGTCTGGTAAGTTCACAGACCGACCTGGGTTTATAACGGTCACAAGAAGATGATATCATATAGATGCGTGCAAAATTTGAATCTTTTTTGGGCTGTCCTTGCTAGCATGTGAGCCAATACGTGAGCCAAAATATACGCCTGCTGCCCATTTCACTAGCAAGTGAAGTGACGCGTTTGTATGAGACAAACTACAGCTACGGCCACGTGACCGTCAACTCGCACGTGGTCGCTGGCGAGATTACAAGTTTACAAAGCTCTAAAACAGACTTTTGGAGGATCACTGACTCAATAGTGGCAGCATATGTGCAAAACAATAATGGAGTTCTTATCCTGTTAGTTGCCGCTTTAATAATGGTTATATGATATGTTTACATCTGCCATGTTGAGGGGAGCCGGGGTGGCCGCATGGCAGAGCGTTGGACTTCTAATGCTCGGGTCGTGAGTTCGTATCCCGGCTGGAGCCACATATTTGTGCTGGCTTTTTCGTCGTTGCCCCGTCTTTGATATCACCCGTATGTGGTGGAAAAGGACGTTAAACCCCCCAAACAACCACCCACCCCACCCACATCCACCTACCCCCTGCCATGTTGACTCATTCGGTGTGTGTCTCGACTGGGAGCCAAACACTAGTGCTGGGATCGCTTCTATAGAACCAGTATGTGCTGGAAAAGGACATTAAATGAAACAAACCAGCCTCTACCTCCTTGTTTAAGGTCACAGCAACGAAACAGGTAAATACACGGCTTCGGAATGGGTGAACTGCGTAGAAGGTTTGTCAGCGAAAGATTCCTCTGTAGAGTCGCTAGTAAATGCTGTAACTGCATCACTGCCTCCTGCCCTCCGTATCTTTTCTCTCTGCTACAACTGCACACACCCTCCAGACAACTCAGATCCTCTGCTGACACCCGCATCCTTCACATTGCACAGGTTAAGGCTAAGGCACTAGGTCAACGTTCATTGTTTTCTCGTGGTCCACTTCTTTGGAGCAGTCTGCCTTTTCACGTTCGTCATGCTGAGTCGGTTGACTCATTCAAAACTCGGTTGAAGACGCATCTCTTCCGGCTGCATTATGAAGACTCAGTTTTTCCACCACCACCATCATCATCATCATCATAACGTTTTGTAAGAATATAATGTATGACTGTGTGTATGTAATGTATGTAATGTATGTAATGTGTATGCAATGCTACTCCGCTATTGTGAGGCGCCCAGAGCTGCAGCAGGAGATTGGACGCTAGCAATTCATTATTATCATTATTATTATTGTTTGCTAACACTCAACTCACCTAGCATTATTGTGTGACACATGTACACACCACCACAACTGTTACTCACAACCCCCTGTAACCACTCCCTCCTACCCCCCCCCCCCTCACCGGGGGAGCCGGGGTGGTCGAATGGTAGAGCGTTGGACTTCTAATGCTCGGGTCGTGAGTTCGTATCCCGGCTGGGGCCAAATATTTGTGCTGGCTTTTTCATCGTTGCCCCGTCTTTGATATCACCCGTATGTGGTGGCAAAGGACGTTAAACCCCCAAACACCCCCCACCCACCACCCCTCACCGGATACGCCTGTGAATCCTCTTACAGTGTCCGTCCAAATCGAACACGTGCAAGCCATCCGTCTGGGAGCTTGCAATAAGTGAAATGGTCGTGGAAAAAAGCCTGCCGCCGCATATTTACAATTATTGCTGGACACTGACCGTGTTTATTTTGGGGTTCGCCATTTTTTCTTTCTCCTTCTTTTAGGAGTGGTGCGCGCTCGGCCCAGTTACTCTGACGCTGAATAGACGGATAGTTTACACAATAATCGGCAAAATGTTTGTGGTGCAGTGTCGATGTCTTCGCGGTGGTCTCTTGTGTTTTATTTTGTTGTAAGTGACTGTTCTGGATACACAAGTGTTAAAGCGCATTCGGTTAAAAGCGGTTTATTGTTCGTGTCAAACATTTCTTTTCCTTTGCAAGAAAGCATACAAAAATTGTCAGTGGACCCTTTAACGCCGACAAACAGGAATCTAGTAAAAGGTATCACCGAGTTTTTCCATTATCCACGATTGTCACACAGGGGAAACAACTCCTTGGATTTCGGTGGGTCGGTTCGATAAAAACATGGGCCTTTAAACGACAAGAAAACTCAATGTAAAGACTCAGCATGCTTATATTTCAAACTTCTCCGTGATGTCCAACGTCACACCACTTAGACACCTGCACAGTGACAGCATCTGAAAGATCGGCACTGATTGAGCCCACACAAGGCGACGCGAATATCAAGGACTGGTGGAGTCATCTGCCGGTAAGGTTTGCGTCACGGTCAACGGCCGAGTAGGAGAATTTAAAGTTTCGCCGTTTCGCAGAGCCATTAGACGGCACCGTCTCTCATTCAGAGCTTTACTAACCATTTAGATAGATTAGTTCGAGTGTACAGGCCACAAGCTGGATTTTGTGAAGACAAGTAAACATTAAAACAGCACATTTAAGCGCACTCGAGAAAAGTTTTTTTTTATAATGTTGTACACATGCCTCACAAGCCGCATATTGAGTCTTTAATGTTCCGATCAGTCAACATCAGGCGGGCGCCCCGGTTAACCAGAAGTTACTGCAGGAAGGGCGGGCTGGCCACGTTCACCACCAGGGACCGCTTAGCGGCAGATATTGGACAGACCGACATAGCAGAGGGGGTTCCGCCCTTTGCTCCCATAAATCTGTGACAGCCCTCGGGTTTAATATGCAATTTACATGCATCGAGAAACCCAGATCAAAACGTTTGTTGTCCGGCGATGAAATCGAATCGCTTTCAGAAGCACGGACCGCACTGTGCCACAATGATTAGTGCATGACATTGTTAAAGGTCTGCAATCTCCGAGTCAACGAAAAACAGCAAACAGTGTGTTAACAACAACAACAACAACAACAACAACAAACTATCTGTGAAAAATGCACAGTCAACTCTGAAACAGTTACAAAGTTTTCAGCGTCTCCAAAACCCCTATAAAAGGCATAGGCAACCTGATTTCACATCTCAGGTTGCGTTTTGACACTGAGCGAGAAAGATCGCAGTGACTAGTCTTCACATGCAGCACACAACACCGATGTGGGGGAGCCGGGGTGGCCGAATGGACTTCCGATGCTCGGGTCGTGAGTTCGAATCCCGGCTGGGGCCAAATATTTGTGCTGGCTTTTTCATCGTTGCCCCGTCTTTGATATCACCCGTATGTGGTGGAAAAGGACGTTAAACTCCCAAACACCCACCCACCCCTGTAGCGATGTGTCTCGCTCACTGATCAAAATCACAATTAAGTCATCGCAAACTCACGCTATGGTTTTATAACCGATCTTCGGTCTCCGAAGCGCTGACAACTGTGACATTAGGCAGAGTCGCAGTTTTTGAAAAACACAATGTTTGTGGCGTTTTGTTGAGACTGGAGACCTTTAACCGCGCTGTTCCCATGTTTACCAGATTTCACACAGAAGCCATAATGTTTCAGAACAGTTGCTCTTATGAGCAGAGCTCTGAATGCGAGACATGCTGTCTGCAGGTTCCGTGACTGAACCGACCAAGATTCAAATTCTCCTACTTCGTCATTTGTTGGCCGTGACGCAAGCCCTGCGGCCGACTCCTTGCTATTTGCGTCGCTGCGTGTCTTTCTGTTGGCTCAGCGCTAACCTTGGAGATGCTGTCATCTACATGATGACAGTAGTGAGTACAAATCAGAACTCATCCCGAATAATCCCACTCAGAACTGAGGTGCCCTGTGTGCTTCAAGTCGCAAACACAGAGCGCGCGATTCTTCACCGGGCTGTGTCGTCAACTGAATAAATCCCTTTCTACCTTCACATAGATTATTGTGAGGTGTCTCTCTTGCATACACACAACCGCAGCATTCATGCATTTCTCGTGTCAACTCTGTGCTTTGCCACGAAAAAAGCATGCTTGCTGCGGCAAGGGAGACAACTCAAGCAGACAATAACTGATCTCTGAAACAGGCTGAAAATATACTGCGCCGGTAAATGAGACAAAATTCACCGCTTCTGTGCATACTGTGATACGACATGTTGACCACAAAGTTGTCCAGAATTGTCCACTTTCCTTGTCACCGAGTATTTTTCTTTTTTCCTTCTTAGGTATCACTTGTCTCGGATCAGATCTCGGGGAGCCGGGGTGGTCGAATGGTAGAGCGTTGGACTTCTAATGCTCGGGTCGTGAGTTCGATCCCGGCTGGGGCCAAATATTTGTGCTGGTTTTTTCATCGTTGCCCCGTCTTTGATATCACCCTATGTGGTGGAAAAGGACGTTAAACCCCCAAACACCCACCCACCCTCGGTTAGCCGATTTCGGGTCAGTGCAGAGGCTAAACGCAGTGGAAGCCGACGGCACGGAGTTGATTCTACCATCACAGAGCATTCAGCTGCACATTGACAAAGTCATCTCAGTCGTAGCCGCCAGGACGCGCTGTCTGACGAGAACTGCTGATAAAGCCTCAGACGAGACAAAATAACAGTTAGTCTGTGTAGGTTCTGGGGCACACAGATTGTAATCTGAGGGACGGTGAGCACTGTAGGGTAAGTACGGTACAGTCTGTAGTCGGCACTAGGTATTGGAGGCTCGGTCAGTGTCCCTGCCGGTGTCACACAACAATCTTACTCCCTCCCAAAAAAATTACCCCGTTGTACAGGTATCGTAAATATATTCTTACTCCGCAGTGAAAAATAAATCTTGTAAAATTTCGTGCGACAGAAATACTCCCTCGCCACGGCAGATATACACACTCCCCTGACGGAAATTTGACTCTTTAAGAAATTCTTACTCCGACTAAAAATCTTTCACCTGGGAAATATTAGGAAATATTAGCAGCCAAACCTTCAGTCGGGGGGGGGGGGGGAGTGGTTCCGTACTATTTCTATTTTCTAAATACATCTAGTGGCTGTAAAAGAAACGAACATGCTCCCCTGAATAGATAGAGAAAAGTTTTGTTTTTAAACATGTACTAAATAAAACAAAAAATCATGCCAAGTGAACATTTGGTGAAGGGTCTAAGGGTTTGGGAAGTAAATAAATATTGTTTGAATACATCCAAAACATGCATGTTAGGCCCCTTACAAAATATTCACTTTATATGATGTTTATATATATATGTAGTACATTTTTAAAACCAAAACTCTTACAAATATTGTTCGATGCAAGTTTGCAGTCATGACTTATTTTGCATTTGAAAGTGAAACCAAGGGAGGTAAGTCACGCTTACGAGTTTCAGTCTTCCCTTTGAACAGAGGAGTAACTGTCGTGGGGGGAGGGTGTGGGGGGGGGGGGAGGGGGTACTTGGAGTACGAATTGTGGGTGGGTGGGTGTTTGGGAGTTTAACGTCCTTTTCCACAACGTAAGGGTGGTATGAAAGACAGGGCAACGAGAAAAAGGCCCCAAACAGTTGGCCCCAAGTGGGATTCGAACTCACGACTTTTACTCCGGAGTCAGTCCGTCTTGGGAGTAAGTTCGTCGGGTTACACCGGCCTGCCGGCCGAGAGAAGACTGGCTCTAGGCAGGAACTGCTCTTTGACAAGTCACAGACAGGTACTTAGCCGTTTGATGTCTTTTTCTGTCGTCAGAGTAATCTCAAGTAACCTAGTGGCATTGGAAAGGTCCTGTCTCGTACTTACTTTGATCTCTCTCTCTCTCTGCCACGGTGTGTGTGTGTGTGTGTGTGTGTGTGTGTGTGTGTGTGTGTGTGTGTGCTCGCTGTCATTTGGCTATGTATACTTTCACTGCAAGTCAGTGACCAGGCACCGTGGTAACCAGATTATGTCCATATCAAAGCGTTCTCTTTTGCACGGTACCAGTTGTGTCTTCAATAAGAGAATAAAACCCTGTTAATGTGTGTGTGTGTGTTCCAAATTTGTAGATTAGGAAGGGCACGATAAACGACAGGTCCGGTCCGTGACCGATTCATTTATCCTTGGAAAATTCAACACCTCTCTCTCTCTCTCTCTCTGCAAAGAATATTAATATAGCATTGAATGTCAACAGGTCAGTGTTTCTGGATAGAATGATAACCCAACAGTTGATCAAACAGCGAGCAGTTTCCACAAAGTTTTTGTCACCTGAATCATCGAGTGATCCATCAACTCAGCGACAAGATCTGCGTGGAAGATGCACCCAAGACCTCACCAAGGCCAAGTATTCGCTTACAGGGCCGTAGTTACAAGATGGTCTGTGCGCAGTTTTGGCCGGCTCTGCTGGGATTCGAACCAACGACATGCCGAATGAGAGGCCGACACTGAAGCAGTCAGTGGAGCCGCTTAAATCTCAACAATTTGGCACGACCGCTGGGATGAAAAGAAGTGGAGAGTCCCCGAGTGCGTAAGAAGCTGGTTAAAGAGCGAGTCTCAAGAGCTCTCAGTCACACTTACTGTGGTTGTTGATGAAGAGTGAGTTTGCCATTAGCCACTATACGATGCAGCGAAGGCCGACTTATTCTTTAAATCTCTTCGTAATAGATGCTGAGGGATGGGGGTGGGGGTGGGGGTGGGGGGGGGGGGGGGGTGGTGGTCTGCACAAACTTTAGCGGTATCGGGATTCGAACTTCAGACCTGCTGATCTAAGCCACACGTTCAGCTGATAAATCCAACCGACTCTGCTCCGTAAGAAACACTGAGAACCTTGACAAAATATTACTGGCGCTATACTCAGTAACAGTGCATAGTTGGTTGTTAAGCGGTTAAACGTCCTGTTCCCACTTACAGGTGGTGTCAAAGACGGGGCAGATGACGAGGAAACAACTAGCACAGTTGTTTTGGCTCCTGGCTGGGATGCCGGCCGGGTAGTCAACAGGTAGAGCGTTGGACTCTCAATAATCGGGTCGTGAGTTCGATTCCCGACTGGGCCCAAATATTTGTTCTGGCTTTTTCCTCGTTGCCCCGTCTTTGGTATCACCCATACGTGGTGGAAAAGGACGTGAACCCTAAACACCCACCCATCCAGTGGGATTCGAACTGAAATCACGACCCAAGCACTGACAACCCAACAATTAAAGATCTAAGCTACCAAAGATCTAAGCTACCGACAAAATAGCTTTCCGAAGTGTGAAAAATTTTTACAAGTCGACCGGCGTGCGAGCTATCACAGTTGCAGAGTTTTCAGCGCTTCGGGGACCCTTATAAAACCAGAGCACGAGTTTGCCGTGACATTATTTGGCTTTTGGTCAGTGAGTGAGACACATCACTACAGTGTCTAGCGGGTGTTGAGTGCTGCACGATCTTTCTCGCTCAGTGTCAAAACGCAAACTGAGCTGTGAAATCAGGCTGCCCTTGGCTTTTATTGGGGTTTCAGGGACGCTGAAAACTCTGCAACTGTGACAGAGTTGACTGTGCTTGCACGGTCGACTCTGCAATTTTTTTTTTCACACTTCGGAAAGCTTTTTGTTGGGAGCTTAGATCTTTAAGCAGGTCGGTTCAGTCTCCAGACTCCCCTGCTGTACACGTCGTGATGAGCAAAAGAGAAGTCTTACTCACCTCCCCCTGTGGTGCCTGCTGCAGCATCCAAAGAATGGTAGACAAGAAAATGTCAGCTCGCATCCCACACACCCCGCCACCAGAACACGGAGTCGTCAGAGGGCACGGCTCTGATGTCCCGCCCCAGGGGCACAGGAGGTGATTTGAGGAGCGGTGGGGGTTAAAATGTAACATGTGATCTCCTACTCCCCCTCCGCACACAACACTCTCGGCAAAGCGGGCGACACAGACTGGGAGGAGAGAGAGGGAGGGAGGGAGGGGGGATTCCTGATAATCTAGGCACAGCAGAGAAAGCTGGCCGAGCGAGAGTCCAAGCTTGAGTCAGAAACTCGGCAGCAAAGTCACACCGGTGACGCGGCTAAGCCTCGAATCCGACCGGCTGTCGATCGCAGTGACTGTTTTAGGCCGGAAAAGCGCGACACGCATGCGGTGATGTGCAAGAATGCTGCCAGGAAAGCTAAGAACTGAAATGAATTTGATCATATTGTTATATGCACATATCAGTAAGACTTTCATCTTCCCACCCAAAGCGATTTTATATCGAAAATTTTATTCATGTAAGGACACGAGTCATATTTGTTCGACTGCAATGAGACTCGGGAGCTATTTTGCAGTTTAACACGAAACTGACAAAAAATACCACGTTAATTCCAGTAGTTTCAAAACAGACACGTATCCGTGATGTCTTTGTGACTTGCATGCCAATTGTTGTGACGTAGGATGCTTTAGTGTTTTCGCAATTTAAAAAAAATATCAGAGCAGTGCGAAATCCTCGGCTAAGAACCGGCCAACCGTCTGTTTGATACAGGCTGGTTCTTAGCCGGGGCGAGTGCTGGTTCATAGCCACAAAATATTCATACCAATTTTCTTTCTCGAACTGCGCGCGATCTAAGCCACAAATTGCACTAATTTTCTAGGTGTGGCCGCAAGACATATTATAAAACTGGGACGTTTTCATAAACGTGACTTTCCTTTCTGTAATTTTATATTATCGCGAATGAAAGTGAATTTTCTACAGAGAACGAGACTAAATTGCTTCCAACGTGAGTGTACGCGCAAGTAGCACCACAAAAACCACTTACGAGTTGAACAGAGACCTTCTGCGACAAGACAGGCCAACCTCAGATCAAGACAAGCTTTCACAAGTACAGCGCAGATGATTTTCTTAGAGAAGTCGCGTGCGGCCAAGCAACGCTAGCGCTCAACGCCGCAAGCCGGTCAGAATCGGGATAGCCGCGTCACCGGTGTGAAAGTGTAGCTCTTCGCTTCGATCAGCCGTTCGCCGTGCGTTGCACGTGCTTTCACTGCGCGCGCTCCGCTCTTGCAGCAAGTGGGCAGGACTGGAGGGGTCCTGCTCATATTGTTGTTTGTTCCTGTAGATGGGGGAGGGGAAGGGAAAGGGAAGGGGGTTTGTGAATGGGGAGATAGGGGAGAGGGTGGAGCGTGTGTGTGTGTGTGTGTGTCCCGGTGTGTGTGTGTGTGTGTGTGTGTGTGTGTGTGCAAGAGAGAGAGATGATGATGATGATGATGATGATTGTAAGGAAGATGTCATGCAATCAGCCACAGGAATGATGATTTTATTTTAAGCCAGTGTCAAGGAATTTTTGGTTGGGGGGAATGAGAGAGACGGAATACTGTGATGATGCTTTTGATGCCAACTGAGAAAGCCGCAGAGAGAGAGAGAGAGAGTGAGAGAGACAGAGACTGAGAGGGTCAGTCAGTGTCAGTGCATGGGTGTGTGGGTGGGTGTTTGGGGGTTTAACGTCCTTTCCACCACATACGGGTGGAGAGAGAGAGAGAGAGAGAGAGCTAATGATGATCAGTGATGATAACGATGATGACGCTGATCAGTGATCACTGATTGTATTTCTAATGTCAATTGGAAGGCCCAGGAGAGAGAGAGAGAGAGAGAGAGAGTCAAGAATCAAGAATCAAGAAAACTATATTTTCCAACGCCGGGTAGAGGTAGTTAACGTGAGACAGTCAATTTTCATACCTGTCGTTGCTATTTCTAGTAGTACCTATCTAAACATAAAAATACACACACACATATGTAATGCAACAGGAAAGAAGCAAAATAGCAGAGAGAGAGAGAGAGAGAGAGAGAGAGCTGATGATAATGACGATTTTATTTCTAATGCCAAGAAGGCTCACAGAGAGAGAGAGAGAGAGAGAGAGAGAGCAACCGGCGACGCTGCCTTGGCTATCAAAGCCAACCGCAGAAACACTAGACTGAAGCGATCTCCTGCCCAACCGAGCATCAGCGGCCACAGTCGGCAGATTACAGCAAAATTGATCAAGGTTTTGATTTTACACGCCTCAACTCAGCCCGTCCCTCCATCCCCCTCTTTTTCCATTTTCTCAAATGGGTTTTGTCTGGATGTCTCCGCCTCGTCTGTACACTTCACAAAGATTCTTTGGCCAACTTGTGGCGGCGGGGATAAGAGGCGCTTTTGAAAAGCAGACATGGACTCAATTTAGATACTTTTTCATTCCTGATTACACTCGGGATATTTTCGCCGTGAAGCGGGCAGAAGTTGAAGGGGGGGGGGGGGGGAAGGCACAGAATATGCTGTGTGCGTTGCTGACTTTTTTGGGGCGCGTGGAAGAAAGTGGGGCTGATAATGATATAACTGGCACCTGGCGTGGATAAAAGAGTGATTATTTGCAGATAGACGCCGGCCTTTGTGGCCGGTTTTTGAAACGAAAATACACAGACGCGGGCACACACACACACACACACACACACACACACACACACACACACACACACACACACACACACACACGTATGAAAACACACACACACACACACACACACACACACACACACACACACACACACACACACACACCGTCACACACACGTATGAAAACATACAACCACGCGCATGCACACACACACACACACACACACACACACACACACACACACACACACACACACACACACACACACACACACACACACACACACACACACACACACACACACCGTCACATACACGTATGAAAACATACAACCACACACACACACACACACACACACACACACATACACACACACATACACACACACACACACACACACACACACACACAACGGTTCATCAGTGGAAGCCACTTTCTTTTCTCTTTTTTTCATTTTGTTGTCATTGTTTTGTTGGTTGTTTAGGGTGTAACTGTGTTCTGCCCACCACAGGGGAGGGGCAAGGGTGTGTGTGTGTGTGTGTGTGTGTGTGTGTGTGTGTGTGTGTGTGTGTGTGTGTGTGTGTGTGTGTGTGTGTGTGTGTGTGTGTGTGTGTGTGTGTGTGTGTGTTTCACCTGTGAGACACGAATGATTTCAAAGACAGGGCAACGAGAAGACCAGCACAAATGTTTGGCCCCACAATCGGGATTCGAATTCACGACCCGAGCATTGAAAGTCTTACGCTCTCTCATACGGCTAAACCCGGTTTCTCGAGGCACTGGCAAAAAAAAAATTGCACAAGTTTTAGCCCTGGCGAGATCCGAACCCGCGACCTTGCTGCCTTAAGTAAGCGGCAGGTGAGTTCCGTGCAGTTTAATCCAATGTCCATTTATCGGGCTAAGACATTGGAACAGTTCGCGTTCAAGTTGTATGACGTATGAAGAAGAGAAAAGCAGACGGAGACGGAAAGAGCAGAAAAACTTTGAGAAGACATGCCTTGGCTCGGACGTCTATCTGTCACGTGATCGTGCCCTGGGGCTGGGGTCTGGGAATTGCCTTTGATCGTGTAGTAATGAGCATTAATTAGACCTCAAATGAAACTAGTCTCTATATCTGGTTTGGTATCTAACCTTGACAACTGCTGAGGCTGGAGACTCAAACATGCATACACAGGTCAGGAACCGGCCAAGCCCCCAAAATCTACCTCAGCCCTGAGGTAGCCAACGGGCTATCCAAAACCAACCCAGACAGCACGTGATTTTTCGGCGCAGTCCCAATACTGTTTAGTATATCAGGGCCCGTATGTAAAACTCGAGGTTAATTTAACCCACGGCTACGGGCCTAACCCAGACTAGGACAAAAGAAACCCCAAAACAAACTTATATAAAAAAGGAAGCGAAGAAAGAAAGACAAAAATCCTTCTATAACGGCATATGCACCTTGCTGGTATGGACCCGCTTCCTGATTTCAAACAAAAAACAACAGAAAATGTAACCCTAGAGCTAGTTTAGTTAGGTTAGACTCTAACCCGGGGCTAAACTCCCTAACCCCGACTTTTACATGCGGGCCCAGACAGTTCCAGTTATTGCTTTATAAGTCCATTTTCCGACATGTTTCGACCTACAGCTCGTTCTGACCTGATTTGGTAGTGTCCAACGTTGTGCCACTTAGACACAAGCATAGTTGAAGTCTCCCACAGGCCGGCACTCAGCCAACAGAAGGCTTCAAGCGACGTGAATATCGACTAGCAAAATAATCTCTTGAAGATAGTTTCATTCTAGAGTATAGGTGCAGCATTCATCCAAAATAAAGTTGTTGTTTTTTCTATTGTGGAGTCTAGCAAGGTTGAAATGTACACATTTAAGGATGGGGACTACAATCGAAATTATCGAGCACCTCTTGAACTTAGGTTTAAGGGTGAGTGGAGTGGGTGTTCTTGGGTTTAACGTCCTTTTCCACCGCGTATGGGTGATGTTAAAGACGGGGCTAAGAGAAAAGGCCAGCACAAAAATTTGACCCTAACCGGGATTTGAAATTAGGTTAAAACAAACATGCACTATGAGCCTGCTCAAAACAGCATAACATAATTATTATTGAGACCCCATGCATGTTTTAAAGTGTTGGCCGAATCATCAACATCACCAAAATCAGTCATCAACATCATCAAAATCATCAACATCATCAAATTGCGCTTCCGAATCAGGCTGGCATAATCTGCGCTGCAGCGCCGGGCCACAGTCTAGAGCTTAGCCCGAAGAGTCACGTGCTCTCTGGCGCACAGCGCGTTGTAGGGACAGCACGCAATCTCCTCAGGACTGAAGTGCGAGCTGGGGCGGTTTCAGCTGCCCCTTCCTAGTTTAGAGCCTCCTCGTTTCTAAACGTATTCCTCATCCTTAAAAACAGTTTCCCGGCTGACAGCATGGCGGTATCTGCATGGTATTATGGTAAACACATTAGCTTCAAGCCTTACCTCACCTCTTTTCTCCGTATGTAAATGAGCCGTGCTGACGCCTTGTCCAACCCGTTTGATGTCTTGTCTTGTGTGTGGCTGCGGGACAGGTATCGTTCACTACCTGAAGGCACGCTTTGCCTTGCTATTGCTGAACTATTTCCCCCGGTTCCTGACTGAACTGTTTGGCCTCTATTACCCGCTTGCCTCACGGGACCGGAATAGGCCTGTTACCCTTCGCTCACTTGTGCTTTTTTTTTTGGGGGGGGGGGGGGGGTCCTGATGGCATCAGTTACACAGACACGGATGTTATTTTTAGATCTTTGACACACTCAGGTGCATGCCCTCTTGAAAAAGACTGTAGACTATTCCGGAAGCACAGTTTGGCGGGGGAGCCGAATGGTAGAGCGTTGGACTCTCAATGCTTGGGTCGTGAGTTCGAATCCCGGGGCCAAATATTTGTGCTGGCCTCTTTTTCGTTGCCCCGTCTTTGATATCACCCTTACGTGGCGGAGAAGGACGTTAAACTCCCAAACATCTCCCCCCCCCCCTCAGTTTGGCAATTAAGAGGCAGAGTAAAGAAAAGATAGGGGCTAGCAGGCCAGTGTCTCATGCCTGCACTGTGAAAGAGGCCAAACCATCTTGTTTTTTCCCCTCAGAGTCAAACGTCAGTTCGTTTCCCTGTCTGCCTTCAGCATGTTTCTTTTGTTGAACAAATCTCAGAAACACGTTAGAGTGGAAATGGAGCCTGGTTAAAAGCCTGAAGGAAGAAAGAAGACGGCACGCCCCCTAGCGGAGAACAAGGAAGTGTTCACAAAGTGTGCCGGTCTGTTGTTGTAGCCGTGCAGGGGCCGGTGTTGCACTGCTAAAGGTTTGCAATCTCAACAAAAAGCAGGAAATATTGTGTTTTTGTTGTGTTTCGTGTTTTTTTTAAACTGCGACTGTGCATAATGCAGGCGACTCTGTCACAGTTGCAGAGTTTTCAGCGCTTCGGAGACCGTTCTACAACCAGAGCGTGAGTTTGCGGTGATTTCTGTGAGCGAGACACATCCTACAGTATCTAGCGCACGAGAAGACTAGCCATTGCGATCTCTCACTCAGCGTGAAAACGCAAAGGGAGCTGTGAAATCGGCCTCCTCTTGTCTTTTATCGGGGTTTCAGGGACGCTGAAACTGAAAGTCAAGCGTCCCTGAAAACTCTATAACTGTGACAGAGTTGACTGTGTATTTTTCACAGTCGGAGTTGTGTGTGTGTGTGTGTGTGTGTGTGTGTGTGTGTGTGTGTGTGTGTGTGTGTGTGTGTGTGTGTGTGTGTGTTATAACGCGGTTTGTAGCTTTCTCTGGAGACTGCAGACCATTACAATCTAAACACGTTTGTCAGCCATACTGACAGCAACGTTGTGGAAAACCTTTCACGCATCGAATTCGCGTAATCCGAGCATCAGAATCCGTCACGTGCCACACAATATTGCATCTGAACCCATTGCAGTGACTTTGTTGGCGTAAATTATGTTGTTTTACGTACGTAGAAATGTACCACGTACTGAGCAGACGACGTTATCTGGTTGCGGACTGAACACCATCTAGACAGCGCTGATTGGTTGCTATTTTTAGCGACTTTGTCGATCGGTGTGTTGTACAGGTATGGAAGCGTCAGACCAAAGAGAGTTGCTGGAAGCCGCAAAGCCACCAAAATGGTCGCGATGGCCCAAAAGAACATCTGTCCATTCGGCAAACAGCCTTGGAACTTTTTTGTAAATGGCAGTTTGGGGCGGTCGGTGGTCTAGTGGTTAAAAGACTTGTCACCAATGCGAGAGGTCAGGGGTTCGAAACCCACTCGGG
The DNA here is from genome assembly GCA_018292915.2 of Batillaria attramentaria. NCBI lineage: Eukaryota > Metazoa > Mollusca > Gastropoda > Batillariidae > Batillaria > Batillaria attramentaria. The sequence goes on along the minus strand of JACVVK020000406.1, from coordinate 121,289 downwards.
GCAAAGAATGTTTCCTTCTCGTATGTGGCATCGTTCATTCGGGCTGATTGTCGGGGGTTCTCTCCGGGTACTCCGGCTTCCTCCCCATCCGCTTTGGAAATGTCCAGCCCACCAAATTTGATGCAAATAAATGCAATTCTAAATTTCGAAATTTAAATAGCTGAGCTGACCCTTCGCACCACGTGATTGCAACGTGTTTATGTCCAGTGTGTGTGAGAGAATGCGTGTGATTCACGTGAGCGTGCGTGTTGGGTTCAGTTCGTGGCGCTTTGAGCCGATTCATGAAATTGGGTAAAGCGCCTATACAATACTCATTATTATTATTATTATTTCCACATAAAAAATCAATTAAGAACATAGAGACTAAGCCGGTGAGACGTCATTGTCACACGTTACACACCGACTAGTTGATTTCCTCAGAATAATATTTGATAATGATCTCCAGGAGGCTATGGAACATGGATAGTTTGTCTCCGGAAGTTCATCTCAATGAAAATCGCTGGCACGACCTTGACCTTAGTATGCTATATGCGAGACTAGCATACTAACAACCCAGGCAGCAGACAAAGTGAGATGACAAACTGCGCGTCGGAGACTGAATGAGATATGACACCTTTGCAGCCGAGTATGCAAGATCAAAAGGCTTTCAGCAGCAAAGAGTGCGAACTGGTGACAGACTGTACGGCGGAGGGCAGCGAGATAACACCGTGCGGCGGAGAATGCAAGACTTTAAAAAAAGAAAAGAAAAAAAAAGACGTTCACCAGATGAGGTGTGAGATGATAAACTGTGCGGCGGAGGGTTTGAGATTACAATCTGTGCGGCGGAGGTCGCTCAACCTCAAACTGTGAAGAAAGAATACGGATCTGAAGACACAAGGGGAGAGAACTTAAAGAGCAGACAACCTACAGCCAGGGATGTGGTTGTGACAGGCTGTCAGTGAAAGTGAGCGCTGTATTTCACTTATCACACATCATCCGTCACTGTCTGGTCAGATCCTCACTACAGACATACGGCTAAACCTGACTAAGGGTGATGTCACATGGAAGTGGTTTTAGTCCGAACAAACAGCGAACATATTGTTTTTGGGGAGTGGAAGGGTGGGTGGGTGGGGGGTGGTGGTGGGGGGGGGGGTTGACAGTCAGTGTTAATTGTCTTCCACTCCCCGGACCCTCCCGGATGACATGGGATCCTTAACGTGCACACGTGCCCGAGAGAAAGCGTGTGATTCACGTGAGCGTGCGTGTTGGGTTTAGCTCTCTGCGCATTGAGCCACATATTTGGGATAAAG
>JACVVK020000406.1:0-117500 GCA_018292915.2 Batillaria attramentaria | reverse complement strand
CAGCTCACATTCTTTGGGGAGTAAATTGGATTTTTCACTTCTTTCGCCGGCCAAGATACGAAAAGTCTTCTTTTTCAGTTTTTGTTCCTCCTCGGCGAGTGAAATTTGAACGGGAGGAAAAGCTGTTTGAGAGATGGTGCCGGCTGAAGGGATCTCAGGAAATTAGAAGTTTGACTTTGATGTCCTGGTCTTATCAAGGGGCGTGTACTCCCGCAGCAAAGATGAAAACTCCATCGAACACTGGACTCAGGAGGAGGTGGGTGGGGGTGGGGGGGGGGGGGAGGCGAGGGAGGGGTTGGGTTGGTGTGGTGGACGGGTGAGAGCGTGGTCGTATTCAGTTCTTGAGATCACATCACACCGGCTACGTCAGTCTACATTTCCTACACGCTATGTGAACTAGGCCTGTTACTGTTAGCTTCCCCGTCACAGGACTGATACAGTCTGTCTGGATTGGATAGTGCTCAAGTGGACTGTTCAGTTAAGGGAGAGTTGTCCGGCCCTTCACCCCATAACTGACCTGCTTAGTAGTGCCGTCTCCAAACACCCTTGTAACGTTAAATGCCAACTAACCAACCAGCCAACCAACCAATGAAAACACGTCTGCAGAAAACCCTGTGTGTGTGTGTGTGTGTGTGTGTGTGTGTGTGTGTGTGTGTGTGTGTGTACTCCGACATTCTAGAGGATAATGAACAACTCATGATCGAAGTCGTCTGGCGGTTGGTGAATCTGGCACAGGGCAAGCCACCATACCCTCGCCTTGATTATCAGACACAATATCGAGTGACTTCCCCACTTCCTGTGCCGGTTAGGGACAGCAACTCCGCGGCACGGCGGTTTGTTTGCCTCCCCTGATTGCCATTTTCTCCCTTTACGTCGTTAGCGCGCTCAAATCGCGTTAGGCGCTTCTCAGTCGGCAATCATGTTTGATTTTTGCCGACCAGGCGATAGTTGGCAGTGCGGGATTATTTCTTCGTCTCATCCTCTCCCTGCAGCGAAAGCGTCATTGCTTCCCAATCAGGCGGCCACCGTGTCATGCAAACCAAACCGCGTCAGCGCAATTTTCTAGATTTGTGTCGTCCCTGTCGCGGGGGCTTGTGGGATTTATGGAAATATTATTTAATAAAACGCAGCTTCTTGCTCGTCCAGCCCGGAACAAGATGCACTCTGCGACTGGCAGGATCAGTGGGGTGGAGGGGAAGAGAGGGGGTGTGGTGGGAGCTGAGATTTTTGAGGAGGGGGAGTTAGATTTTGAGTGAGGGGGGGGGGGGGAGTTAGACTTTTGGACTCCGTTCGCAATAACACTTTTCAGAGAGAGAGAGAGAGAGAGAGAGATTTTGGGGGAGGGGGAGTTCGATTTTAAGTGAGGGAGGGGGGGGGGGAGTTAGACAGTTGGAGTCCGTTCGCAATAACCGTGACTTAGAGAGAGAGAGAGAGAGAGAGGGGAGTTAGATTTTGAGTGAGGGGGGAAGTTACACTCTGCTCGCAATATCACTTTTGAGAGAGAGAGAGGGGGAGAGATTTTACTGGGAAGGGGAGTTAGATGTTTTCACAATGACACTTGAGGGAGAGAGGCAGCATAGTAATGGCTGTTGTTTATTCCACAGGGTGGGCCGTTGACCGACGTATAATTCCTGGATTGACGGGCGGATTTGGGTATAAAGACAGGCTACATATCATTGTCAAAAAACCGCATAGCTCAGCTAAATGTGTCGAGCGCCAAAGTGTATTGGGTGGTGATCGTTTCCACTTCTGTCCTCTCACCTTTCAGTGTATGGTTTTGTTTGTTATTTGTCTGTTTGTTTGGGGGATTTCACTTCAGCTTTTCATGTTGTTGTCGGTTGTTATGTGGATGGTGTTGGGTTTTGTTGTTGTTGTTGTTGCTTGTGCGCGCACATGTGTGTGTGTGTGTGTGTGTGTGTGTGTGTGTGTGTGTGTGTGTGTGTGTGTGTGCGTGCGTGTGTGCGTGCGTGCGTGCGTGTGTGTGTGTGTGTGCGTGTGCGTTTTTCATTATTTAGAAGCTGAAAATCTATAATCCGCTGTGAACAATGGATACTGCATGTATTAACAACACTGACAATAACAAAAACCAAATAAAAACACAAGAAAACCTTTCTACCCGTGTTCATCAATGAAACATTGCCCCCACGTTTCTCGTTGTTGCTTGTAAACATTCGACCAGGCGTGAAACAAGATTACACCATCATTTTGAGATGCCTGACTAAAGAGCTGTGTCACGCATGAGTGAGTATGATGTAGCTGTCGACTCCCAAGAATACTACATCCAATATTTTCCACCGGCCCTCGCAGTGTAGTGGTTAGCACTTCGGACTATGGACCGGGAGACCCGGGTTCGAATCCCAGCCGAGGCAAGCGGGATTTTTCCTACCTAGGTCGGCTCCTACCCAGAGTGGGTGTGCTATGGGCCCAATGGGGAGGCTGTTGCCACACAGCCGAGCTTCACCCACTTCACGGGTGCGACTTTGGGGGTGCTTCCCTTGGTATGACACGTCTTATGATGTGGATGATTACACGGCCGGCACCGCAGGTGCCGTAGTTCCCGGGCCTGGTTAATGCCGGGATATTTATGACAGGAAGCGAGGAATGCGGCCCTGTCCCGCAGTCCCAAACCACACGGATCTCCATAGCATCATCTTACCATCATCCTCATCTCCATCATCATGCATAATAAAAAATTGCCCCAACTTTTGAGCCCTCCGTGGATTCCACCCATTATCTGGGAGGAACACCACTGGAGCCGGCAAAGAATTGTGGCAGCAAAAAAAAAAAAAAAAAAATTCCTTCACTTTCAGGCCGCAACACTTCTTGTGGTCGAGAGTTATATTACACACACTAAGGTCGGCGACGCAGAAGAGACAATAAACATTGGTTGATCAGATGGGTTTAAAACCTCTGTGTTCCTAAAGCCGTGATATGAAGAACTGCCGCGTTCGAAGGTCGAAGTTTATTTGCCAGATAGAAGAATGTGTCATTTGGCCATCGCGACCGTTTTCGTGACTTTGTGGATTCTACAATTAGAGATATACGACTTTGTTTGACGCTACGGTCCATTCCTAAACAGACTGGGACTCGAAAAAAATCTGTTAAAAATAGCAACCAATCAGCGTCGTCTAGCTGGCCCTCAGTCCGCAACCAAATAACGTCGTCTGCTCAGTACGCGGGACACTTCTAGAACAACTTATACGCTGGCTAGACTGTCACCAGAAGGATTTCAGATGCTAGAATGTAACTCAAATATTATTAATAATAATGAATATTGTATAGGCACTTTACCCAATTCAGGTCACGAATCGGCTCTCAAAGCGCCGCGAACTGAACCCAACACGCACGCTCACGTGAATCACACGCATTCTCGAGCACACTGGACATAAACACATTACAACTGATCACGTTGTGCGAAAGGTCAGCTCAGCTATTTAAGTTTCGGAATTTAGAACTGCATTTATTTTTTTCAAATGTTGTGGGCTGAACATTTCCAAAGCAGAGGGGGAGGAAGCCGGAGTACCCGGAGAGAACCCCCGACGATCGGCCCGAATGAACGGTGCCACATACGAGAAGGAAAAATTCTTTGCCCCGAGTGGGACTCTAACCCGTGACCTCTCGCATTGGTGACAAGTCTTTTAACCACTAGACCACCGATCGCCCCGAAGTGACTGATTCTGATCCACAGGTTAAGCAAACTCGATGAAAAGTTTTCCGCACGCTGCTGTATGCATGCCGTACTTACTGAGACTTCAAAATTAATACCCGCCACGCCATGAAATGATTGGGGACGCCATCATTGAACATTATTCAATTCAGTCAGACTACTTTGACTGTCACAGTGAAGGGCAGGTGACGTAATCAGGCCCAGTTCACAGTCACAGCAAACGTTTTGGAGGAAGCATTTTTTTTTTTTTTTGGTCATTGCCGCCTGCTGGTAATAGGGTAGCGGTTTGCAGAAACTGAGCATATGTCATGCAATACACCAAACAACGCTAACAGCGTGACCGCCGCTCAGTTTCACTGAACTTGAATACCAATCTTCTGACATGATCTTGTCTCGCATTTTGTTCTGGTTTGTTTTGCGGGTGTTTAACACACAGACCGACTTTCACAGTGACGCTGAAATGAACGTGGATTGTGGTGTCACTGCGTCAGTCACGCTGGCGGCGCCCGCCGGACGGACTCGTTGCCAACAGCGGAGGACTACTGAAACTGAGAAAGGGGGGGGGGGGGGGGGGGTAAGGCGAGAGTGGTGGAGTGAAGCATCTGGGGGGAGGGGGGGGGGTGAAGGGAGGCAGGGGGAAGGAGAGGAGATGTATGAAGAAGCTGGTCTAAAGCAGAGAACTAATTTAGCGGCTGATTTCTGCCATGGCCTAACCCGCACGAGATGGTTGCCAAACCAAGGGGAACAACTCCATTAATCTGACACAAAGTTACCAACTTTGGTTTGTTATCTCCCTTATAAGCTGTTCTCCGAGACGTATTATTTTGGCAATTCTGTGTGTGTCGATTTGAAACTCAGTGCCTCTGATTATTACACCACCACCAACACCAACAACAACAACCCAACAACAAGCATAGCCGAAAACAGTTGGTTCTCTCAAGCTGAATTGTACAACGTTACTTAACTCGGCCATGGAGTCAGTTCTCATGAATTGAAGTTTGTGAGACTCTTCCAACTGTGTCTTAATATTTTTAATCTTTAAAAATAACTCCTGTACACCAGATGTATGTATGTCTCATGTATTATCTTTTTCCCTGTTTCCCACCAATATTGAGTAATCAATGATTTTCATTGTAAATGAAGGAATCGGTAACATGGTCCATATAGATCTCCTGACAAAATTCTCACAACTGTGTAGTAGCTAGATCTAGTTTCACAAGATTCGAATGAACACACAAAACGAGGTTTGGATTTCTTTTTTTGTTTATTATTATAAATCGCAAGAAACATTGCGGGGTAATGCAATAAGGAATAAATACAACGGAATTTCCTTTAAAAAAAAGCAACAACAACAACAAAAAAAAAAAAAAGCAGAAAAAAAAAAAAAGCAGTCACCTGGGAATGAAAATACGGAAAAAAAAATTTATATTTACATTTTACAAAATTGTCGCCTATAATTATTATTTTCCTCAATGATCGGATTTTCAATGTGAGTCAAAATAATGATATTGTTCGTATTTGCTGGTGTAGATTATGTGGAGAAAATCTTTATATTGATGAGGGTGGAGCAGGTGTGTTGGGAGTTTAACGTCCTTTTCCACCATATGGGTGATATCAAAGACAGGGCAACGAGAAAAAGGCCAGCACAGATATTTGGACCCAGCCGGGATTCGACCTCACGACCCGAACAATGAAAGTCTAACGCTCTGCCAGTCGGCTATCCCGGCTCCCCTCCACCCTTTGCCCTTTATACTGATGAACAAGAGAGTACAATAATATAGTATAATATGAGAATAACCACTGTGTGTTGTGTATGCGCTCTACCCAATTTCTTGAACTGGCTCAAAGCACCGCGAACTGAACCCAGCACGCACGCTCACGTGAAACACACCCATTCTCTCACACACTGGACATGAACACATTACAATCACGTGGTGCGAAGGATCAGCTCAGCTATTTAAATTTTGGAATTTTAGAATTGCATTTATTTTCTAATTTTGTGGGCTGAACATTTCCAAAGCTTACGGGGAGGAAGCCGGAGTACCCGGAGAGAATCCCTGACGATCGGTCCGAATGAACAGTGCCACGTACAAGAACGTAAAATTATTTGCCCCGAGTGGGACTCGAACCTGACCTCTGGAATTGGTGGCGAAGTCTCCTAACCACTAGACCACCGACCGCTCAACACTGGACGAAGCTGTGGGCTAGACGGGTACAAAACGTCACCATGACAACGTGGTTCCTAAAAAGACAAAGAAAATCTCGCATGTACATTTTCATTTCAGATCGTGTCTCTGAGTGTTATCTTCAGCCACATACCCGGAGTTCTACCTTCCTGAACTCTGCCATGACATTGTGCACGTTTTAAATACTGATGGAGTTGGGGACAAGAGCAGGGTTGAGATAGTCGTAACCGGGCACGCGCGACTTGTTCTGCTCCAGGATGACCTTCTCGATGTCCTTGAGATCTTGTCTGAACTGCTGGCCCACGGTCACTGCCGGAGGGTCGACAATGAAGGACCCGAGAGGGGTGCCGAGCGAGGTTGTTCCCCTTGAGCTGAAGATGGAGACGGCCCTGGTGCCGTCCAGGAGAGAGTCCTTGTCCGGGATCAGCTTCACCACGTCCTCCTCACTCCGCGCGACCTTGTCCGTGGGAGGGTCGCCTAGCAACAGGAAAGGGTAGTTAGGGGCGTAGCTGAAGTGGTCGTACTGCGGGAAGTTGACCGCCGCGTGTTGCACGCTGCACGTGAAGATGATGCAGGCCAAGACCAGCACGAGGTCATCGCGCGAGGTCAGCTTGCCCTGGGTCAAGGGCATGCCCTGGATGCCATAACCGCCCTGGTCACGTGACGCTGCCAGTGCTGCTGCCCACGCCTGGATCTCCGTGTCCGCCTGCAGTTCTTGGTCGTCATGGTAATAAAGACACACGTAACTCCTCACGTACTTCTGTAGCGGAAAGAGAAAACACGTAATCATACACGTAATCATACACGTAATCATTCACGTTATCATACACGTAATTATCCACATAATTTCTGAATGCACGTGCGTGTTTTGTTTTGTTTTTTCCTGGCTGCCCAGTCTTTGATATCACCTGTATGTGGTGGAAACGGACGTTAAAAACCCCATGCACGCAATCTCGTGGTTTTTGTTTGTTTGTTGCTGTTGATGGTGTTGTGTGTTGCAGCTGTTGTTGTTGTTGTTGCTGTTGTTGTTGTTGCTGCTGTCGTTGGCGCTATCTTCCTTGTACATTTGATGTGCTGACCTTGATGGCGTTATAGAGCAGCATGGCGTCGTGTCTGTAGTAATAGTTGGGCAGGATGTTCGGGTCGTCCACACCCCGCGCCTTCAGACACTCGGGTAGCGTCCCATCCACATCCACACGCCAGTCCACTAGGCGGCGACGGCCCAGCTCCCGCAACTTCGTGCTCCCTATGGCCGAGATCTGAAGCAAACAAAGTGTATCAGCCAATCGTGTTTCAACCAATCGTGTTTCAACCAATCGTGTTTCAACCAATCGTGTATCAGTCAATCGTCTTTTGACGATGCATGATCCATGAAACCTACGATACTGAAATGTATATTGTGTTTGTGACAAGGGGTGTATATTTATGTTGGGAGGGGGGGGGGGGCGGGTGAGGGGGCTAGCGGAATGTCCACGGGTTGCCGGGGATTTTTTAAATAAAGGGTAAAAAATCATCGATATCGGCATCTTTTTGTTGAATGAAGAGGGTGAGTGATTGACTGGGTGACTGGGTGACTGGGTGAGACTGAGTGATTCATTAACTCATTTCTTTCGGCAAGCGGAAGATCTACCACCCCTGCCCTCTTTAACTCTTAGGAGCCCATGCAAAGATCGCAATATAACTTGAAATCTTCAGATCAATAGAAGCCACTTCAAGCCACTATTACGCAATCTGAAGCAGTCTCGTGTCTAGCGGGGAAGATCCACACCTTGTGCCATTGTGGCTTGAAGTGGTTCCTACTGGTTTACAGTGGCTTGTTCTTTTTAACAGATATAGTGGGTTCGGGACCGGGTTCTTAAGAGAATTACATCCGCAGTTTGAGAATGATGTAGTCTTTAACATGTCAAACACCCAAGAGAAACGTTGTTAAAAGGTCGGCCTCGTTAAACTCCAGTTATACTTCCAGGAGACTTATCTCCCATTACCCCCCCCCCCCCCCCTCTCCTCCCCCCTCCCCCTCCCCCCCACCAGCCCACATGTACGCTTAACAGACAAAGAGGACGAATGCTAAAAGAAATATAAATAGTTAGTCAGTTAGTTATATAGGGTTTCACGCCGCACAAGCAACAATGATTTTTTCGCGTCTAATCAAGGTCCTTCTCCGCCAGATTAAAGATAGAAAAGGAAGACAATAAAACCAAGATGTGAATATATATTTTAAAAACTTTACGGTTTAAATGATAAACACAATTCACCTCTTTGTACATCGAACATACAGAGATCGAGGATAGTCCGTATTACTTGAAGAGTCAATATTTTACAGAATAGATTTGACTCTTTGAAGAAGCTAAAAAGATGCTGTCAGGGGGAACATCCCGGAACAACACTTCACAGAATCTGCACAGTAATGTTTGACGCGAATTTCGGCAAGATCCACGCACGAGATTAAGAAACGTGCGACTGTAAACGGCCCATGACAAGGTACGCACCCGGGAGGGGGGGGGGGGAGGAATCTTTCCCTTTCAAGAGATGTGGGTGCACACAATGTGGAGCCGACTAATTAACAGGTTACGTGACGGTATTAGCTTCCGGGTGATGTAGTAACAAGTCGGCTAAATATAGTAGAAAATGTTTGCCCCTTTTAAAATTTGTGTGCAGAGTAAAAAATGGCAATCTGGTGCTTTTTGTTGGCTTTGTAAACAAGTTTCATGCCCGGTAATAGTAAAACTAGGGGAAAATGAGGCTGGCTTGTGGACTATTTGTATTCATGTGCGGCTGGCACAGGAGCCAGCAGACGACCGTTGAATGAGGGGGTATGTGGTCGCTGCCAACATTGCCAAAAAAAACGCAACATTGGAATTTGTTTAAATTTCCTCTACACATGAGTCTATGGCTGCCTGATTTTTGTGAATGTTTTGGTGAATTTTAAAGCATTTCTAGGGTGTCACGTGCAACGTTATGTGTAAGAGGAATATATAGCGTTTTCCTCCAGATTTGCATCTGTGTCACGTAGCCTAAGAATGGTCTCCTTGAGTCTTCAGTTTCCTCACCGCATCAAAGAGTCCATCAGGGGCGAGCAGTATGTTGTTTGCCCGGCTGTTGATGTTGAAGAGAAACATGAAGTGAACCTTCAGCAGGCGGAAGATGGGGTGGTTCCCCGATAGCTCACGGTGTGTGGCCAGACAGAAGCTCTCCATGAGGATATGCGTGAGGTTCAGGTGAGTGAGGGACTGGTGGTGGTTGGACTCGCCCACGTTGTACCTGCACGTGTACCATGCATTCACTTCAACTCATTTCAATTCAATTCAATAAAAGAATAATAATAATTAAAAAAAATCTTCAGTAAAAGACTAGACATAAAAGAGATCTGATATCAGTCATTTCACATTTTTTTTATCATCTGGCATCGTAGTGGTGAATTAGACAAATGAAGATAGACTAGTAAACTACTTTACAGGGGAATTTTCGCGACATAATCGGTGAGTTTGACGATGTTGGGGCTTGTGACGACAGAAATGGGCCAATTTGACGAATGACGTCATACTGGGCAATGTCGACGCGTGACGCCATAATGGGCAATTCTGATGAGTGACGACAGACTTGTAAACATTTTACAAACTTGTTAATTTTGACGACAGTCTGGAAAACAGTTTACAGGTTAATCATGAAGAGTGGCAACTAAATAATAATAATAATAATAATAATAGTCAGTATTGTACTGGCGCTTTACCCAATTTCATGAATCGGCTCAAAGCGCCGCGAACTGAACCCAACACGCACGCTCACGTGAATCACACGCATTCTCTCACACACTGGACATAAACACATTACAATTACGTGGTGCAAAGGGTCAGCTCAGCTATTTAAATTTTGGAATTTAGAATTGCATTTATTGTTCAAATTTGGTGGGCTGAACATTTCCAAAGCAGAGGGGGGGTGGAGGCTGGAGTACGAGGAGAGAATCCCCGACGATCGGCCCGAATGAACGGTGCCACACACGAGAAGAAAAAAAGTCTTTGCCCCGAGTGGCACTCGAACCCCTGACCTCTCGCAGTGGTGACAAGTCTCTTAACCACTAGACCACCGACCGCCCCCATTTAATGGAGAACACTTTACAGATTGAGGACAGTGACTAACCACAGACTTGTTAACCCTTTACACGGTGAGTGTGATAAGTCACGACAGAACAACCACATTGTTTTAACTGAGGATTGATTAATACAACAACTGACCACATTTTGGCCAGAAGCCAGGTGTAAGGGTCGTCACTCGGGAAGAACACTGGGTTGTCTGCCCCTGGGTCTTGGAAGAGTTGGATAGCGATGGGCATCAGTTGCTCTTTGTTGTTGACGTAAAACAGAGCGATTGGTGACGTCAGCACGCGACCTTTGTGCCCGTTCCTGATTAACAAATACGAACAAGGAAACGAAGTCAGAATTTAGTATTCACACACACACACACACACACACACACACACACACACACACACACAAACACACACACACACACACACACACACTAATAAACCGAAAACAGACCTGAAATCCTTCATGCGGAACAAGTCACAGACAAACAGCCTGTTCTGCTCCACCACCTGCGCCAGCGAGAGCCCCTCCAAGAAGGGCAGCAACTCTTGCTCCGTGACGGCCATTTTAGCAGGGATCTGACGACATAGGCTGATGATGGTCGGGTCCACTCCAGCCAGGCGCTGGGATCCGAACCACCAGTCCTCTCGCCAATAGTCCACACACCCTGGTCGCTGATACAGTCCCGTGATGTCGGAGAAGAGTTCTTCAAGCTGAGAGAGCCGGGACCAGGTGCGTGGCTTCAGAATGTTGGTGAAGTTCTCGAACGTCGCTTTCAGTCGGACGCCCTGCAGAAACGACTGGAGAAAAACGCATCGAAACGTAGTTATGAGATCGACTTTTGCGGTCATAGAATACAAACGCACCAGGCATCATAGTCACCCTTAAAAATGCTTCAATCTAGAAACAAAAAATACCATGCACAGACCATTCAAGGGCACGCATCTGACAGGAGTTAAACAGAAATTGAATGTCTCCTTTCCGCTATGGCCTCACTGGAGTAAAGCTAGTCTGCTTTCTGTTTAAGGCAAAACGCAACTTCACCGAAATCCGCTTACGTCAACATGGCCTCTCGTTTGCGCACGAAGTCCCAGCTTCACTGGCAGCTTGCCTAGTCTTGCTACCCCCTGGCATGCACCTTGACCCACCAAATACAAAAAAAAAAAAAAAAAAAAAAATTTCACGAAAATCACGCTTTTTCGTGAAACAAAAATCACTACAAACAAGCACACTGGCAAACACGGTCCTCCAAGCAAACACGGCACTTCATCCAACGTGCAGTTTGTGCTCTTACGCCTAGTCACTGCAACTTTAAAGATTTTAGGCTGACAGAGTTGTTTTCATGGTGCCAAGCATCACACCACTTAGACACCTGGACAGTGACAGCGTCTCACGTGAAGGGTGAAGATAAAAGAGATTGACGTAATAGTCTTTTCCCTCAAATGACGTCCATGGACTGACTGCTTTCTTTCCGCGTTTCAGTCATATCAAACTACACGTGCTTCCCTATCTGTCGTGTCTAGCAAAAAGTTGTGCTCATTATGCCACAGCACGCGATTGGCTGAATTCTGGGGGCTCGCCCCTTTTGATTGACAGGGGTGGAGTCGGCTATTGACAGTAATGTAAATTTCCACCTTATACGCATCGGAATAATCCTCCTCTGCTGGAACGCTCTGAATCCTGGCCGGTCCCTCCTTGTCGTCTGCTACCTTGTACACGTCCCGCGCGTTCAGCAGCCGTCGCGCCCGCTCCTCCGGGAAAGGGTCATGCTGAGGTAGTAACGTGTCCAGATGTGGTATTCTGTAGCTGGTGTGCGCATGCACCCATCGATTGAAGGGGAACGGGAACTGAGAGGAAAGGAATGATAAGCAAATCAGACCGTACGCAAGCTTGCAATTATAGCGTCCTGGACTGGCGTGTTCCCTTAGAGGTGGACTTTGCGTCCGGTGTCTGTTGATGTTCTAGGATGTCCGCAGTTCCTCTGAACTTGGAACATTGAAGTCCTACAATAATGTCCCTTTACAAAGACTTTCACGTTCAAGACAAGTTATACTATCTGTGAAAGGAACAATTATTTCATTCATTTGAATTCGACAATTAATTATTCATAACCCAGGATATTCATTTCCGAAGCCTGCCCAACGACGGATGTGTCTCCTTGTATTTGCAATATTAAAAGTAAAATTGTACGGGCTAAGTGTATTGACTACAATTAAAAAAAAAAATATCATATACATGTATATATAATTATATGTAAACCAAACCAAACCAAACCAAACCAAACCAAACCAAACCAACAACAACAAACAAGCAAACAAACTAGCAAAAAAACAAAAACAAAAAAACCCAACAACCCCAAAACGAACCAAAACAAACAAAAATACTTTGATGATAGAACACACACACACACGCACGCACGCACGCACGCACGCACGCACGCACGCACGCACGCACGCACGCACGCACGCACACACACCCACCCAACGCTCTATGTCTAGAGTCTGCAGGATCTGCTTCGGCTGAGAATGGAAGATTTGAATGCTCGGGTCGTGAGTTCGAATCCTGTCTGGGGCCAAATAATTTATTTGTGCTGGCCTACATCGCATTGCCCCGTCTCTGACATCACCCATACGTGGTGGAAATGGACGTTAAACTCCCAAACACCCATTCCACCCTAATCGAAAAAGGACAGTTTTACTTCACTGGAACTGCAGAGCAGCCCATTCTTCTTCTAAACACATTTAAATTTTGATGAAAGCAATAATTATACATACGACGATAAGACAGTTCTTACCTCAGTCCCATCGTGCGTTGCTATGGTAACGCTGTCAAGGTACCACTCACTTCCGAACCCCGAGTTGTCACGTGACAGTTCCAGCACGTGCGGCTTGTCCGTCAGCATGCTGGTGTCACGTGACCCGAGGCGGAACACATCAAGCTGGCCCCGCTCAAAGTCGTTCCTGAAGAAGTTGTCCAGCTTGATGGGTGACGTCTTGTTGCCTTTGGCGTCATGGATGACGATGGTGACGTTGGCGTCAGTACCAGCGCCTTTGACGTCACCAGTATGGACGTAAACCTTGATGACGTTGCCAGACATTGTCGTGTCGTTCTCCTGGACAGAAAATCAAACCCTAATAATTATCTCCTCCTCTCCTTAAAGATCTAAGCTCCCACCAAAAAGCTTTCCGAAGTGTGAAAAAAAAAAAAAAATACAGAGTCGACCGTGCAAGCACAGTCAACGCTGTCACAGTTGCAGAGTTCACACAGTGTCCGGAAACCACGGCAAAACCGTGCCGAAAAACCGGCTGCCCCTACTACTGTGCACATCCCCGTCAGTTTAGACGACTGAGCGATGTCGGACATGGCGAAAGCTATGCCACTACCTGTAAGTACAAGTATTTAAAAGCAATTTAGTTTCTTGCATAAACACTTCAGCTCGAGCTTGCAGAACCAAAAGTAAAACAGCAATTTGGAGATGTTGTTGCCGATAAAACGCGCTTGGCAAATCTGAGTGCCCGCGTGCTCTTCAGTTCTCACACATGTCGTCAAATTTCCCCAAAAAAACTTACCGTCAACATTTGCTGCGCCATTCTGACGGCGACAGCATACCAGCGACACTGACCAAATTCACAAGTGACACGACTTGTATGGGGGGGGGGGGGGGGGTCACTGCGGACAGTACTGACTCTTTTGACGGTTTGCACTTAAAGGCATAACACCCGAACGTAGACTTTTGTGTAAGGGAGGTATCTCTCGGCACTTTCGCCCCCCCCCCCCCCACTCCATCAATGAATTTTGGCGGTATTTTGTAAATTAACACATTTGGAACCTGTCCTGCTCCACCTCAGAAAGTCAACTTGAAAACGTATACGTACCCTAACTGTTTTCTAGCCTTAACCGAAACGATGTGTTTTTTGTTTAGTTTTTTTTTTTCTCTCTCTTAAAATTGATGTTGGCCTCAGGCGTTCGATGCAAAGAGCTGGAAGTCCACACAGCTATGATACAATCTTGTATGTGCAGGTGTGCTGAACAGGTGTAATGACGCAAATTGAGCGTGAGGTGAAGGTGCAGTTTTGTTTGAGGGACCCTGTATAGCGAGTGTGCTAGTTTTGTAGTGATTGGTGTTGTCAAGAAAAAGCGTGATTTTCGTAATTTTTGTTTTGTTTTTGTTGTATTTTGTAAAGCAAGGTGCATGTCGGTAGGGGTGGAGGGGAAGGGGGGGGGGAGGGGTGCAACAGGAGGCAGGCTGCCAGTGAGAGGCACAGGTGACGCGAGTGGGGTTGGATGAAGTGGCTTTCTAGCCCAAACAGGAAGTAGACTAGCATCACTCAAATGAGGCCTGAGCGGAAAGGGGATAATCAATTTTTCTTTTTAATTTCTGTCAGATACATGCCCTAGAATGGTCTGTGCACGGTAATGTTTGAAGCAGATTCTAGATTGAAGCAGTTTTTGGGGGTGACTATAATGCCTGACGCTAATAGGGAATATATGGGCATTTTCAAGAATCGTGCATTTGTAATTTGTAACCAACAGAGAGCAGCAATATGGCCGTCAATATCATAGTGTGACCCCATTGTGACCAGGAAAAGACCCAGCGTGTGGGTGTGGAGTGAAGTCCGCCTTCAGTGAGTGACTGTCTATCATAGTTTCACATTACATCCGGCTGTCATCATGCAAGTCGTAGTCACGAGAATGATACATGCCACTTATGTGTAGACGTTTGACTGTAAACTGTATGAATAATCACATTTATAATTGTAGTGCTGTCTCAATGCCTTTGTGGATGTTAAAATACTCCTCAGAGCTTTACTACACATGATATGGTTATTTGGATTAAGCATATTTATGCAGAAGCACACACACACAGACACACACACACACACACACACACACACACACACACACACACACACACACACACACACACACACACACACACACACACACACACACACAACAAGAGAATAAGGAACAGACAAACAGACAGACGAGCGAACGAACTTAATCTTTCAAATGAAAACAAGCCATACAAGCTTTAATCTTCAGTCCGCTGAGAGGAACTACGTGACAGAGAGAGAGAGAGAGAGAGAGAGAGAGAGAGAGAGAGAGAGAGAGAGAGAGAGAGAGAGATCAACATAACAGTGCAAGAAAACGGAACGAAGAGATTGACCCATTTCTTTTCACAAGGCGCAACTGTATGTGAAAAAAAGCCAGCAGGCAGTAGACGTTCTCATTTTTCAGCCGAACAAAGCCCCGGACATACACGCTACCTGACTTTTTTCAGAGAACAGAAAACGCCAAGAGAGTTTAAGCGAACATAATATCATTTCACTTGGACTGAAATTTGCTTAATAGGAAATATACAGACATGCACAGAAAACACTCCAACTTATACCTAGTATACGCGTTTAGGTGCAAATCGAACATGAATACGCATAGAAGCGATTCAACATAGCTGATCCAGTCAATAAATAACCTGCTTGAAGATCGATTGAATGGCTTTGAGAGCAGATGCTCATACAACAGTTAAGGCAGTGCTATATCTTATAACACAAGTACGGAGAACATTGGAGAGGGGGCGGGAAGGGGGGATGATGAGGGGGGGGGGGGGTATTTTTCAACCCCTGGGAATGCACTCCGAGGAAATCCAGAGTGACAAGTTTAGCTTGACAGACATGTTACATTTGGAAGAGATTACTCAAAACACACTAGAACACACACGAAACTCAGAATCATTCATTAAGTTTGTGCATGTATTTGCTCGGCGTGACAGGCGGATGTTTACGATTGCGACAGAAACACGTTACATATCAGTCAAATTCAAACAAGTGTTCGATTTGAAGTCATTCTACTCAGGAAATTCAAACAAGTGTTCGATTGGAAGTCATTCTACTCAAGAAATTCTCATTCTACTCAAGAAATTCAAACAAGTGTTCGATTTGAAGTCATTCTACTCAAGAAATTGAAACAAGTGTTCGATTTGAAGTCATTCTATTCAAGAAATGTTATAGCGTACAAATAAAATAAAATGCAAACGAACAATTGAACATAGTTGAGACGTCAAGACCACGTATAAAGGAATTATGAATAATTATACATATAAACAGTTCAACATATAGGTAACATACGTACGAAGCAATTAAGCATGAACGTGTATATAAACAATTCAACACATACTTAGCATACTTACCTAAAGTCTGTCAAGTCTGTGAACAACAGTAAGAATGACTGTGCTGGCTGTCTCCACAGTGCTACGCACCCAGCTGTGACTGTGAACTTGCGTGTAGTTGTTTACAAAACAGTTCAGTACCAACCGGGCGGCTGCTACACGCATAATAATATCCTGGATTTGTATCGCGGGGGTACAATCAAAACAGCGGAGAGAGTTCCCGGTGCTACTCCGCTTCAAAGGTTGCACCGCCAATACAGAGTATACCGGCCTTCGGAATTACGAAATGTGTATTGAATGCGCATGCGGCAAGACCCGAAGTCTCGCCGAATCTCCCTCAGTTGAGCAGAGACAGAGAAGGGTAGTGGTCCCGACATCTCGCGAAGGGCGGGAATCGCGGTGGAGAAGGTTTTGGCTGCTTACGAGTCACGCTCGCAGTGCACTGATGGGAGACGGATCGACCTACTTTCGCGTAGTGATTACCAACTGTGGGCGTAGATGCGACGAGAGGCGAAATCGGCGCGCGAAGTTTGCACCGAGTTTCAAATTTGAGCGGCACCGAGTGTTTCCAAAGGACTATGGTCTGTCGGCGTGACACTGAAAATGGGTCTTGTATCAACCACAGAAAAACTCTGACTAAAGCTACAATGCGAAGACGTGTTCATACTCATATTTCAAACTTAAGACTTTGTGGAGGGCAGTCACCGTTGGAACTTTTGACTGAAATTGTGTAGCACAGTAAACACTGGGGCCCATTGTGTTTACGCCCCGCGTGTGAATGATCCTGTCCTGACTACACGTATGCTAATGAGCCGACGTTTTTCCGGCTGGTTTGCACGCGTGTCACTGTCGTGATTGTGACCTAGATACTGACCCTGTCAGGCGGAGGCCAGTTAAAGGTAATGCCGTCAGCCGTGACAAGGACAAGTTCAACGCCCTATTAAAGACACGCTTCCTAAAATGTTTTGATTTTTTTAAGGGGGGGGGGGGGGGGGGGGGAGGAGGAGGGGGGAGGGCGGAGGAGGAGGGGGGAGGGGGTCTGGGAGGGGACAGGGGCGGGGGAGGGTGGGCGTAGGGTGGGTATTTGGGAGTTTGATGTCCTTTTCCACCACGTAATATCAAAGACGGGCCAGCGAGGAAAAAGGCGAGAACAAATATGTGGCCCCAGGCGGGATTCGAACTCACGACCCGAGCATTAGGAGTCCAACACCATATGAAGGGGAGAGGGGAAGGTGGAGGCAGGCCAGGGGCTGGGGTGAGGCTTCGGGGAGGAGGGAGGATAAGCAGTTTACAACAGCATGAGCTAGTCAGCTGTGTTGCTGATTAGTAAGGTAGGAAATGCTTGCAAGCCTGACAGTAAATCTCGAGTTTGTTCAAATGTAAAATAAACACCATCTACGATCATTGCTTTTGACCCGTATCAATCCCCAAAGAGTGTGTTATTTTTTTTGCGTTATACAACGAGATTCAGGCAAATAATCTTCATTTAAAACACTTACTATGTAACAACATTAACATTTACAACAGCTTCAAGTAAAACAAGCGCCTTTAAGAACGTTGCATACACCTTAGTGTGAGTAATTACAGGTTGAGGCGGGAAGGTGAAATTAAAACCAGTGTTTCCCTGCATGTGTGGAATTGCAGTGCTATTTGGTATCAAGTCATGTCGCTGCTTGAAAATGCCTTTGTGGTCCGACAATAGGCTGTGCTACTTTTTGCAGCCGTAGCCTGCACAACTCTGTACCGATACCGCGCAGTGTCAGATACTCTTGACCTCTGCAATGTCCCCCCCCCCCCCCCCATCGGCTAACCGAGACCTGAGCCGAGTTAAGTGATACCTAAGAAGGAAGAAACAAACATACTCAGTGACAAGGAAAGTGGATAGTGCTGAACAACTTTGTGGTCAACCTGGTATTTCACAGTGTGCACAGAAGCGGTGAGGCCTGCCGCATTCACCTGCACAGTACACTTCAGCCTGTTTCAGAGAGTATTGCCTGCATGAGTTGTCCACCGTGCATACACAAGTCAAGTCAAGTCAAGTCAAGTTTATTTTTTCCAACCCTCTGGGGGTACAGGAAAGCAAAAGTAAAACAAAAACACAAAAAAACAAGCAAAGAAAAAGACAACAACAACAAAAGAACCAAATAAGAAAAAGAAAAACGAAACAAAATCAGGAAAGAAAAGAAAAGAAAACAAAACAAAACATGTAAACACTCACTCGCACATACGTTCTGACTACATATACAATCACATAAGTACTCGGGTCATAGTGCATACTTACATTCACACATACATACACACATACGTACACAGAACACAGCACAGCACACAGAACAGCAGCGTGCATGCATTTTTCGTTGCAACCTTGTGCTCTGCCACGAAAGTTGCGTGCTTGTTGCGGCAAGGGAGACAACTCATGCAGGCAATGATCTCTGAAACAGGCTGATAATGTACTGTGCTGGCGAATGCGACAGAACTCACCGCTTCTGTGCGCACTGTGAAATAACACGTTGACCACAGAGTTGTTCACCACTATCCACTTCCCTTGTCCTCGAGTATGTTTTGTTTCTTCCTTCTTAGGTATCACTTGTCTCGGCGCAAGTCTCGGTTAGCCGATTTGGGGGGTCATTGCAGAGGCCAAGAGAAGCGGCGCGGTCTCGGTACAGAGTTTGTAGCGTGTACTGAACAGCGCTGAAGGATTGAGCAGAAACATGTACAACATCAAGTAAATAAAACACCTGCGTTTCGTGCACCTGTGTGAAGCTATGTGGTTTTGCGTTTCAAGGCTGGTCGCTACCTTTGTTCTGTCGACAAAAGCTCTAGGAATTACTCGCCATATCCTGTTTGTAAATAGCTGTACAACATTCCACTTAAACAACTACACCATCAAATAAATTAATTTGTTTTTAAACCCCTGAGATAAGTTCCAGCGTTATTTGGTTTCAGGACAAGCTGCCGCACGAAATCCTTTTGTGTACGGATGATACTTAGTGCTTGGTATATCCTATACGAAACAGCCCACGAAAGATCGCACAACACAAACAAAAAAAAATCCATTTTTTACTTTGTTTTTAATAGCACGCGAACATGCCTAAACATCAAGTGTGCATGTGAAAAACATCACATTGCAAACAGTACTAGCGTCGAACAGACATGTTCGTATCCCGGCTGGGGCTAAATATTTGTGCTGGCTTTTTCATCGTTGCCCCGTCTTTGACATCACGTATGTGGTGAAAAAGACGTTAAAGCCCCAAACACCCACCCACCCAAAACATACATAAAGGGGAAAAACATCAACATCAACAAACAAAGATGACGCTGTGTTCATGGTGACCTCCACCCCTCACCCCTTCACCCGCCCACCCCCCCCCCCCATCAACCCCCATACCCCACACACACCCACCCACCCCTTCCGACTCTCTTCCCCAACCCCTTCGAGGGTAGCACCCCGAACAGATAGCAAATATTAACCTTTGTATACTGCACTGGTGCTGAAACAGAAATTAGAATAAATCATAGTCCTGTACAAGTGTGCAAACAGACGTTCCTCTTTTCATAAGTGTCTCACGTCTCTGAAATAGTTATGCCTCAGGTCTGTGAAATAATCATGTCTTAGTTGTCTGAAATAATCATGTCTTAGTTGTCTGAAATAATCATGTCTTAGTTGTCTGAAATAATCGTGCCTCAGAACTCTGAAAGAATCATGTCTTAGTTGTCTGAAATAATCGTGTCTCAGGTCTGTGAAATAATTGGGGAGCCGGGGTGGCCGAATGGTAGAGCGTTGGACTTTCAATGTTCGGGTCATGAGTTCGAATCCCGGCTGGGGCCAAATATTTGTGCTGGCCTTTTTCTCGTTGCCCTGACTTTGATATCACCCTATGTGGTGGAAAAGGACGATAAACTCCCAAACGCACGCGCGCGCGCGCGCACACACACACACACACACACACACACACACACACACACACACACACACACCCTGTGAAATAATTGCGTCTCAGCTCTCTTGAATAATCGTGTCTCAGTTTTCTGAAATAGTCGTGACTTTGGGATCGTGTCCGAGGGCTGTTTCTGTCACTGTGGTGCGGCTGCTGCCCCTGCTGGTGCCGTTCCTGCGGTCAGCAGTCACGTGACATCGGAACATCCGCCTGACCGTGAGGCGGAACCTTGACCCCATGGCGTAGTACACGATGAAGTTGATGGACGAGTTGACAGTGCCGGTCAGAAACAGGACCCTGGACATCAGCAGGAAAGCGTTGAAGTAACGACCGGTGAGAGACAGGTCCGTGACGAAGAAGTACGAGATCCTGAAGGTCAAGGTCGGCAGGTGGCACAGGATGTAGACGACAGAGGTCGCCACCAGCATCTTGGTCAAGGCCACTTCTTTCTTCTCCAGGTTGGACGTGGATGAGGAGGACGCGGACTTCTCCCTCCACGCTGCCACGCTGCGCAGTTTGAAGCTGGTTATGCCCGTGGCAACGATGGTCACGCCTAGAAACAAGCCGAGCGTGATGGGGCCGTAGACCAGGCCGTCGAAGGCGTCCAGAACCTGCCTGTTGTCCAGGTAGAACTGCGTGGGGTGCAGCTGCAGGCTGGTGCTGTTGGTGAGCGGGTTGTAAACGCAGGCAAAGGAGATCTTGGTGTTGATGACGAACATGGGGGCGATGATAAGCAAGCAGCCGACGACGATGATGATGAGCATGGTGCGCGTTTTGAGCAGATCGTGAGCACGGAGAGGACTCACTATACACAGGCACCGCTCACTGGCGATGATGGCCGAGAGGTATTGCGAGGCCCAGGAACAGCCTATCAGCCCCATCAGGTAGTGGTTGATTGTAAACCTGGAGTGAAGAAAAACCACGAGAACTTCATTTACAGAGCCAGGCAGTCAGTTTACATGTACGGTCTTTTCTTGTTACGATATTTGCAGGGTAGAGATCTTTATTCACAGTACAACACACACAGGCACACGCACGCCCACCCTCACACACACACACACACACACACACACACACACACACACACACACACACACACACACACACACACACACACACACACACACACACACACACACACACACACGACCTTTCATCACTGATTCAAACGATATTTTTATCTCTATGGAACAAGGGGAGCCGGGGTGGTCGAATGGTAGAGCGTTGGACTTCTAATGCTCGGGTCGTGAGTTCGATCCCGGCTGGGGCCAAATATTTGTGCTGGCTTTTTCATCGTTGCCCCGTGTTTGATATCACCCTATGTGGTGGAAAAGGACGTTAAACCCCCAAACACCCACCCACCCTCTATGGAACAGTAATGCAGTAACATCCAGTAGTAGGTATGTGATTATGGTTGCGCTTGTAAACTCAATTTCCTGATGACCCCTGACTGTGGCAAGATGGAAACGTCCAAGCATTTAAACAAAACAAACAAACAAACAAACAAACAAACAACAGCAACAACAAAAGCTACAACCACGACCCTACAAAACAGTTTAAGTACTGGAGTAGGCTAATTCCATCTCCATGGAAACTGTGGCTGGCGTGACCCTGACCCGACCTTGACGTGACCCTGACCTGTAGAGTGGTCCACCGTGAGGCATGTCGGGAAGGAACTGAGTGACCAGTCTCTCTCCGTATGTCATCACCATGGAGACGAGAGCCAGCAGGTCCATGAGGGCCAGACAAAACAGACACAGGTTGATGCGTTCCTTCAGGCCCTGTCTGTCACAAGGAGGGGACAATGACAATGACAATGACTATGACAATGACAATGACTTTGACAATGACAATGACAATGGCACTTTATTTTTCAAGGATAGAAGATTAGGTGCGGCGACCTGGGCCCGTATGTAAAGCTCGAGGTTAATTTAACCCACGGCTACGGGCCTAACCCAGACTAGGACAAAAGAAACCCCAAAACAAAAATTAAATAAAAAGGAAGTGAAGAAAGAAAGACAGAAATCCTTCTATAACGGCATAAGCACCTTGCTGGAATGGACCCGCCTCCTGGTTAAAAAAAAAAAAAAAAAAAAAAAACAGAAAATTTAACCCTGGAGGTAGTTTAGTTCGAGGTTAGACTCTAACCCGGGGCTAAACTCCCTAACAACGACTTCTACATGCGGGTCCAGTCTTACATCCTGTCCTTGCTGCTATCTCCACACACACACACACACACACACACACACACACACACACACACACACACACACACACACACACACATATCGGATAGCTACAAAAACGCTTCGAAAACTTCCAGAGGCAATCTTCATGATTCTTATACTCACAGATGGTTTTGAGTTGTTGTCTTGGTATCAGTCTAGCATCACACCACTGTATACAGTTACTGCCTGTCAAGTGCTGGCACTGAGCCAACAGAACCGTACTCACTGACGAGGCTAATACGCTGAGCGAGATTGTTGTGTACAACAGTCGTAGAATTTGAATGTTCGACCGCTCGCGCAATGTGTGAACAACAAACTGTATCGCATTTAGAGCTGTACCAATCATTAAGATAGAGTATTTCGGACGTAAAGGGCCACTTACAAACGAAATTGTTCCAAAACATAGGGTGGTTTCGGCTGAAGAACACACGGGAGACTCCTTTGTTCGAACAAATATGGAAACCAGCTCAAAACACGCTCTGTAAAAATTAGGGCAGAGGCACGCTGTAACTGCATGTCTCACGGCAAACACGGAAAAACACCATGTTCGCTGTTTGTTCGGACTAAAAATACTTCCATGTGACATTGGCCCTGGTAAACATGGAAACAGACCGATTTTTTACTTAGGGGGTGAGCGGTGGTCTAATACGTAGCGCGTCGAACTTAGCCGCTGCGCTACTGAACGGCCGTCACCAATTTTACGGTGATGAAGCGTGGGTTCGAGCCAAGGTCGAGCTTCTGATATGTGATACCGGCTTTTCCGGGTTTCTCTCCGGGTTATTCCCCCCCCCCCCCCCCCAGCAAATTTGGATACATAATTCAATAGGTTGGGTGGCGCTGCACCGCGACGACGCGCTTCCCTCGGGGGAAGCAGCCCGAATTTCCCGAAAGGGACAATCAAGTATTAAAAAAGGTGGGTGGGGAGGGGAGGGGCATGAGTGACATGAATTGAGTGGTTACCTGTGGAAGGCCGCCATATTGATGACGTTTGCAGGAAGGCCGAAGAGACAAAGTAGCGGGATGAGATTATCAACGACAACTCTCTCCGCTACTGCGCTCACTTCCGGGCTGATCAGGTTATCCGGGTTGTCCCAAGGGACGAAACTCTCTTCCGGGTCCGGTGATTGTGGCTGCAGCACGAGACATCCTTCCGGTCCTTTTGGTGCCGGCAAGTTCGTAGTCCGTGATTGGTTGAAGACGGCACGTGACCATGACAAGTGCAGTGGATTGGTTGTACTGTTTTGTGTATCCATGCCGATGGCGTGATGTCCTAGTCCTTCAAAGAATTTGAGTAATCTGTGAGATCAGAGAACAAGTGTGTGTAAGGCTTTGATACATAACAGATTGATAACAGAAACAGTTTTACTGTCAAATGGTGAAAGTGCTTATCCAGCATGTGACAGTTAGGCCCTTTAACCATGAGACGGTGGACTTGAATATGTAGCCTATGTAAATCATTGAAATCATTGGGCTGATCCAAACTACTGTGTGTGTGTGTGTGTGTGTGTGTGTGTGTGTGTGTGTGTGTGTGTGTGTGTGTGTGTGTGTGTGTGTGTGTGTGTGTGTGTGTGTGTGTGCAGGCCATCAGTTAAAAGTAACTGCACTCCATATCTGTCCAACTCATTCAGTGATACTTTTTTTCCAGAAGAATTCCACACACGTTTCGAAATGTCCCTGAAATGTCGAGAAACCGGAAAGAACCACTCTCTACAGTCTGCAGCTCAGCCCGTAAAATCACGTGCTCTATCTTGCACAGGTCTGGATAGAGACTTCATGCAGGCTACCTCACGTTTGAGGCAGATCTTTCGGGCTCAAGCATGGACTTACCTCGGACACTAGCACGAACAGAAGTTCCCTGTGTCATGCACTGAACACTTCTGTAACACATTCTGATTCGTATAGTTGTCATTTCTGTGGCAAGTCGGACATTTTGCTGAACAGCCAAACCTTTCTGGGTAACTGTTTTCTGAATTCCTGATATAATTATATCCGCTACGGAAATTTGTGGCGTGATGTTAGATAAGTCGCACATTTGCAATCGGTGGTCTAGTGGCTAAGAGACTTGTCATCAATGCGAGAAGTCAAGGGTTCGAGTCCCGCTCGGGGCAAAGAATTTTTCCTTCTCGTATGTGGCACCGTTCATTCGGGCCGATCGTCGGGGGTTCTCTCCGGGTACTCCGGCTTCCTCCCCCTTTGCTTTGGAAATGTTCAGCCCACCAAGTATGAAAAATAAATGTAATTCTAAATTCCGAAATTTAAATAGCTGAGCTGACCCTTCGCACAACGTGATTGTAACGTGTTTATGTCCAGTGTGTGAGAGAATGCGTGTGATTCACGTGAGCGTGCGTGTTGGGCTCAGTTCGCGGCGTTTTGAGCCGATTCATGAAATTGGGTAAAGCGCCTATACAATACTCGTTATTATTATTATTAATCCATGAAGTACACAAAAGTAGATCTGTGGTTTTCTCTGTATGTTCACGTCCATTGCTAACTTCACCTCCCCGCTCGGCTGAATTCACAGTTTTAGGAGCGCAAGGGCCATTCTTATATCTAATCATAGACCACGTTTTTTTTTTCTTTCTAAATGTATGTATATATCTTTAACATTCATAAAAATATGGGGAACCGGGATAGCCGCATGGTAGAGCGTTGGACTTTCAATGCTCGGGTCGTGAGTTCGAATCCCGGCTGGGGCCAGATATGATATCATATGATATATGAAATGATATCACCCATTTTTCGTGGAAAAGGACGTTAATCTCCCAAACACCCACCCACCCACTCATAAAAATATACTTGTGAACCATACTGTGAGAACGGGCGACATTATTGACAAGGGCTGAAGATGAACTGGCGTATATATTCACTGACCAAACACAGTGCTCGACAAATTTAACTGTTACTCTGTGAGGAAAAACTGCAGCGTATAATGGCGATATTCCGCTTACTGTGCCGCACTCCGAACCTACATGACGAGAGTGGTTGTAGCGCGGTGGACTTTCAACGCTCGGGTCGTGAGTTCGAATCCCGGCTGCGGCCAAATATTTGTGCTGGCTTTTCCCTCGTTGTCCCGTCTTTGATATCAGTCGTATGTGGCGGAAAAGGACGTTAAATACCCCGAACACCCACCCAACCACCTAA
The DNA here is from genome assembly GCA_018292915.2 of Batillaria attramentaria. Classification (NCBI taxonomy): domain Eukaryota; kingdom Metazoa; phylum Mollusca; class Gastropoda; family Batillariidae; genus Batillaria; species Batillaria attramentaria. The sequence goes on along the minus strand of JACVVK020000406.1, from coordinate 92,086 downwards.
CACAACCTACCAGAGAGAGAAACATGACAGTGAAGTTAATCCTTACCGTATGGACGAGAATTTTTATTTTTCTTCCAAGCGAGCACAGCGAAACTGGCAACAACATTTGATGTTTGCTGCCCTATATATAACACCGACATTAAGTAAATTCCAAGCAAACGGACACATGGCCGGCCATTTTGCTCTTGGTGTAATCCCCTCCAATCACGTGGAACTATCGTTATCGGCTTGGTGTGTGTTTGCCTGTCTTCACTATGTTTGCCAATTTACAGAACCCAAGAAATAATCTATGGGAGGGTATTCTGAGCAAAGTGCCTGCAATTAGTTCTTTGGTGAGTGTTCAAAGGTTTCCAACGACAGAAGTGTTTACTTACCGCAATTTTAGGGGGGAAAAATAGCTGTTGTGCAGAGTTACCGCCCCTGGGACCCTCCTTCCTTCCGCTGTATCCCTTCCCAGCAGTTTGATTGGTCGTTAAAAGCTAGAAGAACGTCTGAAACATGTAATTATGAATTTTATTATTGTGTTCCTTTGAGGACTGCGGCGAATGAATTGAATCTAAGAGTGCACACACACACACACACACACACACACACACACACACACACACACGCACGCACGCACGCACGCACGCACGCACGCACGCACGCACGCACGCACACGCACGCACACGCACGCACGCACGCACGCACGCACGCACGCACACACACACACACACACACACACACACGCATGCACACACACACACACACACGCACGCACACACTTTACCTTACCGGTACATAGTTTCCAAAGACAATCACGTTTGCAGAGGCATCTGAAGCATTACCGATTTTTAAAACGGTAAATAGTTGCCGTTGTAGAAAGTTATGAAATGAGAAAATGATACCCATATCAAAATTCCTGCTCTCTCTCTCTCTCTCTGTAGGGGGGTGGGGGTGTAATGCAAATGTGCGGTCATGCGTGGGTGTGTGTGTGTGTGTGTGTGTGTGTGTGTGCGCGTGCGTGCGTGCGTGTGTGTGTGTGTGTGTGTGTGCGTGTGTGCGCGTGCGTGTGTGCGTGTGCGCGTGTGAGAGAGAGAGAGAGAGAGAGAGAGAGGGCGTGTGTGTGTGTGTGTGTGTGTGTGTGTGTGTGTGTGTGTGTGTGTGTGTGTGTGTGTGTGTGTGTGTGTGTGTGTGTGTGTGTGTGTGTGTGTCTGTGTGCGCGCGCAAGCTCACTTAACAACACCGTGTTTACAGTCATCACAAATGAGAAACAAAGCCTGCTTAGCAACAAAACTGTCAACAAAATTCACTTCTTTATTTATTTATTTTTTTTAAATGGGAAACGTATTTCGTGGCGCTCTTTGTGATACGCAACACTTGACAATATTGTCACAGAAGCTTTGCCTGTCAAGCTGAGCGTGGTTTTTAAAACCGAGATCGTCCAACCGCATCTATTTCCGTGTATTTTCTTCTCCACGGCGGGTGTACTTTTTCACAAGTATTAAGCACCTTGTTTACAAGATAGCGTTCATCACAAATCAATGCCACTGCCGTTACAGAAGGTCGACACTGCGTGGCTAGTGGAATAGATGACAGGGTTCTCTCTCCATCTCAAGTGTTTAACAGCCACTAGTGTCGTTTTCAAGTATGTCATCATTTTACCCCGCTGATAATCATGTGATCACGTTCGCTCCACTGTTTGTTCACCCTAAGGGTAAATCACAATTAAAAAACAGTGCGGTCCGTTGCTTTTGAACCACGAATTTCTGGGAGAAAATAAAAGAAAGAAAGGAAGAAGGGAAGAATGAAAATAGAAGAAGAAGAAAAAAAATTAACGAAAATGTCAGACGCAAACATTTGCTCGGCCATCCATTTCATCAGTAAACATTTTCTCACAACCTTCAGTGTGATGCTTGTAACAGAGTCGTTGTCTGGAGTGACAAGAGGAGAAGAAGAGAAGGTAGGGATTAAATCCCATGCTGGTGTTTACGTTGTTAGCTGTGTCCCAATTAGAAAAGCACGTGATACGTACCCCATCACGCTGTAGTGATCTTGCCGATAATGTGTTTTACGTGAGCAAACACAGTTGCTGTTTCAGCTGCTGTAATTGCTACACTGTTAGCTGTGAGACTAAAAAGGTAAACGCATCTGATATGTAACTCTCTCTCTCTCTCTCTCTCTCTCTCACACACACACACACACACACACACGCGCGCGCACGCACGCACACACGCACACACACACACGCCAACGTTGATGCAAACCGTTTTCATTTTATTTCAATAGGCGGAATCTCAAAATCGCTACATGCATATTATTAAAAGGCAAAACAACCAGTAAACTAAAGTGCCACCTATGCGCTAGGAAAATAAATATATAAACACAATAAATATCACGTGTGTAAAGAACAAACTTCTCATTGGTGGAATGTAGTTTCTGTTAAGTTTTGCACGCCACATGTATTCTCTTCCTATTGCAAATGTTGAACCTGATGCATATGGTAAATAACTTTTAAGAAATATCATGACCATATATTACTATCATTTCTCGGGGTTTTCGTCCTCTCCTTAAACATTTACTGATCAAAAAAAATAAAAATTTACAAAGCAGTTACCTGCTGTATAGGATACCAACTAAAACTCCTTTGGTTTGCAATAAACTCACCCCCGTACATTTTGCAAAGTTGACTGTAAGGATGTAGGAAAGACAGCTACCCTTCTAAACATTATTATCACGAGAGATATTTGCTGGGTTGACAGGCGAGGGAGTGTCATTTAAAATGAACTACAAAGGGTAATTTTTAGAGGGAATCCTGTGTGTGTGGGGGGGGGGGGAGGGCTCGAATTAATTTTTCTTTGTAATATTTTCAAGTTATTGTCGTCGTAGTCGTCGTCAACATCATCCTCGAGACTGGTCAGGATGTGCCTTCTGTTCCTCCTTCTCGTCCCGGTATCCCATCATGCTCCGCACCTTGCTCTTGATGAAGTTCATGATGTACGGCTCCTCCTTGTTGAACTCCAGCAACTTGCGCGCCACCTGGAAGCCCTCCAGCAGGAAGCTGATGTAGAAGTTGAGGCAGAGCAGCGAGGACATGAAGACGAAGAGGAAGACGAGCATAGGGCCTATGACGCGCGTTCTGTCGTCCCCGACCATCATCAGCACCCCGGTGGCCGCACCCAGCATGGACACGAACGTCGTCCAGAAGGACGAAAAGTCCGAGTACTCACTGGAGAACCTGGGGTACAAAGTCTTCGTGTCAGTTCAGGACTGAGCCCGAGAATCCTCACTCAAAAAAAACCTGAGACAATAGTGGGTACTTAGAAAGCGCTTATTTCTCGGCGAGCTCTAAGCGCTTACAGAACTAAAAAAAAAGAAAAAGAGAGAACTAAAAGAGCTATTAAAAGAAAGCCACACACACACACACACACACACGCACACACACACACACACACACACACACGCACACACACACACACACACACACACACACACACACAGACAGAGTTCTAGTCTTCACTAACAGCTGCCATAAAAAGACGTTGAATTCGGGTACCCACGCCTAAACGTTATTGATACTGCTTTTTGGCCGTCGAATGAGCAATGAATATGTGACTCTACTTCTGTCAATCAAACGTGTCGAGCCCCCAGAATTCAGCCAATCGCGTCCCGCGGCATAATGCATGAGCACAGCACATGGCGTGGTCCGGCAAACTTTTTTGCCAGACACTACAACGAGGGAAGCACAAGAGTTTGATATGACTGAAAAGCGGAAAGAAAGCAGCCAGTCCACTGACGTCATTTGAGGAAAAAGACCATTACGCCAATCTCTTCCATCTTGAAAATCACCCCTTTTCCCATACAATGACGTCATGGACGTGCTGTGGTTTGCCATTTCACGGCAGAGTATTGGGGGCCGCGGGGCTTTGGCCTCGAGGCTTGGGGAGTGGAGTTGTCTATTGCCCGCAAGGGATGAGTAAAGTTGTATCTGAACGAACTGAATCGAATTGGGCTTGATTACTGAAGGTGCGCGAAGCTCGTGAAGGTGAGGAGGATGAGGAAGATGACGAAGGAGTAGTTAGCCAGCTCGTAGAAGGCCACGTGGAAGGTCATGGCCATGACCTGGAAGTAGGGCGTAAAACGGATGACGCGGAAGAGGCTGAGAACCACCATGGCGATGTTGATGCTGCGGAAGGCGCGATAGAAAATGTCCATCTGCTGCAGCTTGGCCATGCCGGTGTGTGTGATGAAATGCGAGTTAGTCAGGGCCTTCTTGGCGAGGCTCATCAGCACGATGCGGTTAACCTGGAAGGTGATCCCCGTGACGCACGTGATGACGACACACACCTGTAGCCAGTTCCAGGGGGAGGTGATATACTCAGCAAGACCCTGATCCACCACGTTGCGGAGCTCCACAAACAGGTTGAGAAGAGTCAAGCCAATGAAACCGACCTGTGCACACACACACACACACGCACGCACACACACACACACACACACACACACACACACACACACACACACACACACACACTGTGTAGATAGTTTTGTGACGGTTCTGGACGTAAAGCCTTGCATGTAATGTTGATCACATCTCAAGGCTGTCAAAAAGGCCAATCGGCTTCCCGGGACAAAAACAGCGTGTTGTGGTCAGCCAAACTGAGCCGCAGAGCGTCGCCACTGGCACATAATATCACTCCTTCGAAGGAACCCTTCCGGTGTGGTATAGTTAATGGACCCCCCAAGTAATGGACCCCCCGGTCCAATAACTTTAAAGTTAATGGACCCCCGGGGTCCAACAATTATCATCAGAGGGTATAACTATTGGACCCCCTCTATGGTTGTTGGACCCCCCTTTCACTTAACAAAAATTCAATTACTTATAGCTCTGTTCTCTTTTCTATCACTCGTACACGACACATTATGGTTTAGGAGTAACCTTGGTACAGGTAAAGTGAACTAGCTGAGGTATTGACGCAGACACATTGGATTTCTGAAGGAAAATATGCCATCAAATAAAAAGATAAATAACAAAGTACCTCTGTTTGCCGTGTGTGCGTATTCAGGCGTGTGTGTGTGTGTGTGTGTGGGGGGGGGGGGGGGTGTCGGTGTTGCCGATGTGTGAACTGAAGTGCGCTAAACATATTTCTGCAATCAAAACTGATATTGTCAATATTGATGGCGATAGAATATGGACTGATGAGTCGGGATGGGGGGGGGGGGGGGGGGGGGGGTCAATATGGGGGTTGAGGGTGAGTATTTGGACGATGGGTAGGGATGAGGGGATCTATCTGCTCGGAGGGGTGGGGAGGGGGTATGTGGGTTAAAGGGTTGCGGTCTGTAGTGGATGTGTGAATTTTGATGTTGCGCGCGCGCGAGTGTGTGTGTGTGTGTGTGTGGGGGGGGGGGGGGGGGGGGGTCAAAATGGATGGAGAGGGGTGGTGTGGTTGCGTCATATGTACGGAGGGGCAGGGTCAATACGACGTAGGTGAGGGGGTGGGGGTGGTGTTGTACATGGAGGAGTAAATAAAAAAAATATTGATGGTGTAATGTCATTTTAATATTTCAGGCAGTTTATTTGTTAATTTGAAATCTGTGATTCCGATATGTTTACGTCTTTTGTAAATCGCATCCGTTGTAAACCACGTTTTGTTTTCTGTATTTTAACCACGGTTTAAAGTTTTATAATACTTGTTTCTGCTGGCCTCTTAAAGAGTTTCTTAGAAAATATTTACCATTGAGAGTTTAATCATTTTGTTTTCTTTCAATACCAAGAATCATTTATTTTTGTAGACATGTTGATAATAACCAGTAATTAATGATGAAAATAACTGGATTGAAGCCTGAATTATACATGACTCATACCCCCCCCCCCAAAAAAAAAAAAAAAAAAAAAACAATTCACCGTGTGTGTGTGTGTGTGTGTGTGTGTGTGTGTGTGTGTGTGTGTGTGTGTGTGTGTGTGTGTGTTTTCAAACATCACAGGGAGATCTATAAACAATCACGACATGGGTTAAAACACCTTAAGTAATGAGAAACACCTTTAAGTAACAGGGGGGTCCAACAACTATAGGAGGGGTCCATTAACTTTAAAGTTATTGGACCGAGGGGGTCCAAGTACTATGGGGGTCCAACAACTTTATGACACCGGCCGACTTTTCATACTCGCTCACAGTCAACTCACAGTCCACCAAACAGCACGCACTCTTCGTTTTTTATGTGAAAGTTCCTCCCCGAAACCGCGTTTAGTTTCGCGATCTCTAAAAGCAGTCACTGCCGGTCAGAGAGCCTTGACGGACATTCATTGTTTCAAGACTGAATATATATATATATATATAAATATATATATATATATATAGAATAGGAACAAAGGCGTTACTAAAGCCGAAAACATGCGCTCAATCAGGTCAATTTGAAAATAGGGGAAGTAAGTAAAGCTGAGAGCGCTCCCTAGATCTAGGAGGTGTGTGCTTTGTATGCCATTGGACAAGTCCGCCTTGCCCTATATTGGCTACAAGCCACAAGGGGGGGGGGGGGGGGAACCTACCATCCTATCGCTGAAACGTCTAACAGATCTAAGGGTATCTCACCATTCATATATATATATATATATATATAAGTACAATGGTCGTGATGCCGGCAAATTTGAGCTAGACAAAAATCTGGAAATAACCATAATAAATCGCATTTCTAAATCGCAGTTCTTGGCAGACAACTGAACTGATCGCGCATTCACACCTCACTCACACGCACATCAAACACATTTTTACACAGCAGGTACTGCGACAATCAGTAAAATAACCAGTTGGAACAGGTAGGTTTCTAGCTCTGACATGAAAGAAGCCAAGGTAGGTTGCCGTCTCGCGGTCGCGGGCAGCGAGTTCCAGATTACAGGGGTAGCAAAGCGGAAAGAGCGTTGGCCAAAACATTTCAGACTTTGCCTAGGAACTTTGAAAGGAGCTTTTCACTGGTAACAAAGGAATCCCTGCCGAAGGCGACCTCTAGCCAAAGGGGGGCTGCTACCGCTACTCGCGTCGTCCGCTGAGGCATCAGGGAAAAGAGAGAGCCCATACACAAAATAAATTATTTGTCAATGATTTCATTATAAACCCCATGTACTGACCATGCAGACGTTGAGTGTGATACTGCGGGGACTCTTGTCCAGGTTGTCCATCTTGCTGGTGACGCAGTGAATGGTGGTCTTCACTTCGCCTCTTTGCGTCAGCTCGAACATGAGGGTGACGAAGGAGATGAGGTCTCCGGCCGGGTTGTAGAGGTTCATGTCCAAAAACACACCTCTGGTTAACTCGTCCACCCACTGCTGGGACTCCAGCTCCGCCAGCATTCCCCGGGACGTCTGTAGACACAGACACGACTATATTAGGACACAGACACGACCGTATTAGGACACAGACACGACTGTATTAGGACACAGACACGACTGTATTACGACAGAGACACGACTGTATTAGGACACAGACACAACTGTATTAGGAGACAGGCACGACTGTATTAGGACACAGACAGGACTGTATTAGGACACAGACAGGACTGTATTAGGACACAGACACAACTGTATTAGGACACAGACGGGACTGTATTAGGACACAGACACGACTGTATTCGGACACAGACACGACTGTATTACGACAGAGACATGACTGTCTTAGAGCTGCTTCCATGATCACATGCACAAGTGTCTGAAGACACAGCTTAGACTGTAACAAGACACAGAGCTACCTGTATGAAGACACAGACACAACTGGGTGAAGACACAGACACAACTGTGTGAAAACACACACGACTCTCTGAAGACACAGACACAACTGTGTGAAAACACAGACACGACTCTCTGAAGACACAGACACAACTGTGTGAAAACACAGACACGACTCTCTGAAGACACAGACACAACTGTGTGAAAACACAGACACGACTCTCTGAAGACACAGACACAACTGTGTGAAAACACAGACACGACTCTCTGAAGACACAGACACAACTGTGTGAAAACACAGACACGACTCTCTGAAGACACAGACACAACTGTGTGAAGACACAGACACAACTGTCTGAAGACACAGACAACTGTCTGAAGACACAGACACATCTGTCTGTAGACACAACCGTGTGAAGACACAGACACAACTGTGTGAAGACACAGACACAACTGTCTAAAGACACAGACACAACTGTGTGAAGACACAGACACGACTCTCTAAAGACACAGACACAACTGTGAGAAGACACAGACACGACTGTCTGAAGACAGACACAACTGTCTGAAGACACAGACACAAGTGTGTTAAGACACAGACACAACTGTCTGAAGACACAGACACAACTGTCTGAAGACACAAACAACTGTCTGAAGACACAGACACAACTGTGTGAAGACACAGACACAACTGTGTGAAGACACAGACACGACTGTCTGAAGACACAGACACGACTGTCTGAAGACACAGACACAGAGACGTGTTTACTTCCTTACCGAAATGTCCGTGGGAAGAGTCATCTCGTAACCTCCCCCCTCATACAGCCCCCAGTATCCCCACAGCGGCACCCCATTCAGTTCTGCAGCCGTGTGGTGCATCCACGCTTCCGGCGCCTTGTAGCGTGCCGTCAGTCCCGTTCCTCTAGAAGGCTGTTGGTTTCCCTTCAGTGGCTTGCTCCAGTTGAAGTTATAGGTGGTTGTATCGAAGTCAAACCACGAGTGGGACGGTAAACACACTCCGGTTTTGGGCAGCAGGTCAGGCCATCGCTTTGTCACGATCTCTGGACAACGATCTGCCGAGAACATCAGGTCACGTCTTACATCACTTCCATGCACCTTGAATGGAGAAGGGAAGGGGGGAAGGAGTTGGGGGGGGGGGGATGCCCTTTAGCTCTGTTTGCTTCAACCTTTACATGGCTGTTTGGGTCCTGGAGAACCCAGAAGGGTTGTTAACTCTAATTATCTCATAAACTATTGAGAATTTCTTCAGTGAAGTGAGGTGTTCGAAATACACTTGATGTGACAAAACATTGACCAGTGCCAATCATGTGCATATGACCAGCCTTCATGCACAGGCCATCTCGCGTAGTGTACGTTGTGAACATTTTCTCTCACCGTGAGATTTGAGTACTCTTGACACCCTTCAAAATACTTAACCACCAAACGGACAACAAAGGAGCCAAGAAGAGTTAGATGCGAAAATGAATAGATCTTGGCGGACCTGCTCTTCACAAAATGTATGGGTCGGGACAGGTATACTATACACTAAACTCGAGCGCGCGTAACACCACCTCTGAGAGAACTCCATTGGCTCCCACTTCATTTCTGCCTTCACTGTAAAATGTCTGTTCTGGCATTTTGTCACTTTAATGGCACCCTTCCATCATACCTTTCAGCTTCACTCGTCACCTATCAACCGTCGCGAACCCTCCGGTCGTCGTCCGAGAGGCTTCTTAAAATTCCCAAACGAAACCTTTTGGCGAGCGCTCTTTCAGTTTTTCCGCTCCAACCTTCTGAAATTCTACGCCTGCAAATCTGAGAAATGCGCCCGCACTGTCTGTTTGTTAAGAGCAATCTTTTGCAAAGCCTTCCAGTAATTTTCCTCGGCCGCGAATTAGCCTTTGCTGTTTGCGCGGCGTGAGGCCACTGTTACGTCGCTAACTGCAGACTGTCGCTAACTGCAGAAAGTTGTAGACGCATGTGGGAAATATAGAGCACTCCCCGCACTCCTCATCTCATTATACACATTCCGGCCGGACCGCTGTCGTCTGCTGCAATGCCTTTTCCCCCTTTGCCCCAGCGATCTTATAAACCCTTTTATTATACTGAACAAGACTTTTGTGGGATTAGCAGCTGCAGCGAAAACAGTAGAAATCTCTGTGATTTCTGTGTGAAATCTGCAGATTTCCTCTGCCGCAAATCACGCGCCTGTACCTCGCGCGCACTCTCGAGGTCAAGGTCAGCACCGCATTAGTTCGGGGAGTTCTCATGAAATTATCACGGAACGCAAATTATTAAACTACGTCATGTTTGCTGCTTTTATTGATCAACAAATCCTTAGGTGGAGGCGTGTTAACATTATCATTGTGATTTAATTACCAAATTAGTGATGTATCCCAGTTATCATCAGTTTCTGCGATCTGTCTGCAGTTAGCGACAGTCTGCAGTTAGCGACGTCACAGGCCACAAACAGCTAACTCCAGTAGTCAGTTTCACCAGTGTATGTCTGTCCATTGTTGTAAAATGTGCGCGAGTGTCGGGGAGTAATCGTCAATTTGAGCTTTATTTCAGGAAATGCGCCTTACAAATACCGTTTATTATCATTATTATTTATTAAAAAGACGTACAAGTTTGCGGATAGCCCCCCCTCCCCGGATGTCAGGTTTGTTCCTTGACGACGTACCAGCATGATTATTGTCCGAGAAAGTCTTCAGTGAATGTTCAATGCGGGGGTGGGTGGGTGCGTGTTTAGGAGTTTAACGTCCTTTTCCACCACGTAAGTGTTCAATGAGGCATGACTGTTCTGGCCAGAGTCAGTAATTCATTTTTTTTAAAAAACCTTCGCGAGAGGCGATGCCAGTAGACGGTGGGTTCTATCGTCCTTTTTCACCACACATGGGTGATACTACAGACTTCAACATAAGTCAAGGACCACTTGCAAATTTGGCTAAAATTCCTGGAAGATGTCCGTGCAGCACATGGTGTTTTTTTTCAGCATTGTTAACCCTTTAACGCTTTCACGGCAAAAGAAAAAATTGAAAGATTCCTTGATCTCTATTTTCTGTGAATTCTTAAAAATTAGACCTGTCTGTCAAGGTGGTGTAGTATCAAAAAGACAGAGCAACGGGGGAAAAACCACCACAACCATTAGCCGGGATTCAAACTCACAAACCGCGCCTCGAAAGGCGATGTAAAAAGGCAATCAACTTACAGATGCGTAAATGATCTGACTGACCTGTGTCCGGTTTGTCACGTGTCTGTCTGATGCGGGCCGGTCCCAACATGATGTGGTCCATGCTTTGGGTCGTCTTCAGCGTTTTGCTCGCTCCACTTCCGGTGCCAGATCCGCCGGTGGTGGCGCTGGTGGTGATGGTGGTGCGATTTCCGAAATCCTTCGCGCTCGTGTACATGGTGACGAGCAGGCTTGTCCTCGTGAAATTCAAGATCTCCTCGCGTTTTGTGATCTGAATGAACACGTGGTCAGCGTGACTTGTGGTCTGAATGAACACGTGGTCAGCGTGACTTGTGGTCTGAATGAACACGTGGTCAGCGTGACTTGTGGTCTGAATGAACACGTGGTCAGCGTGACTTGTGATCTGAATGAACACGTGGTCAGCGTGACTTGTGGTTAGTTAGTTAGTTTTTTAGGGCTTTACGCCGCGCAAGCAGCGTGACTTGTGGTCTGAATGAACACGTGGTCAGCGTGACTTGTGATCGGAATGAACACGTGGTCAGCGTGACTTGAGAAACAACTCAGGGTATGAATACATTCACAAGCTGCTGCACAAACAAACAAACAAACAAACAAACAAACAAACAAACAAACAAACAAACGGCGACGTAAAACCAAACCAACAACGGCAACAGTACTACATAAATGAAACGCAAGAGGAAAACAAACTCTGCTCTGAAAGTGTGCAACGTGAGCAACCAACTCTGCCAAAGTTACAGTTTTCTGCCTGCGTGAATCCCGAGCTGAGCGACACTTCACACCAGTGTGCGCCTGTACGCTGACCAGACAACGTCTCTCCAGGAGTGTCCGATCTCAAAAGTAACGAGAAGTAAAATGATTTTGAGGTCAGAATCGCGCGCTGCGTTTTTCTATGAAATTCTCTGAAATTTCTGGCACCGTTCATTTGAGACGGCCATGCAGGTTTCTCTCCGGATTCCCAGGCTTCTTCCCCCACCCCCTCCCCTCCCCCCACCCCCTCCCCTCCCCCTTGGTTCAACTTAAAAAAAAATTCAAACTATATCCTTCTATAAATTACTTCTTAAATAGCTGAACTGAACGCTCGCATCACGTGATTGTAATATGTCTAGTTGTGTCCAGTGTGTGGCGAATGCGTGTGATTCACGTGTGTGTGCGTGCTGTGTTCAGTTCCCGGTCTATGAAGAAAGCTATGGGGTAAAGCGCCTATATAATATGCGTTATTGTTATAATAATAATAATTATTATTATCATCATTAATACCCGGATGTAGATGATATTTGCCGAGAAACTGCGCGACTGGTCCACAAGATGAGTTCGGCAACTTCGCATTTCAGTTACGTCCCGGGGACCATTAACTCGTGGGATTACAGTGAAGGCTTTGAAAATAAGTGGATGAGATGGAAAATAATATTAATAAGACAACTGCTCGATTATTCTTCCGCCGTACTCTTTCCGGGGTACCCGAGTACAGTCACCATTTGTCACTTGTTTGGAAGTGTGCAGTCCACATAATTCGGAAATCAATGTGGCTCCCAAAGGATCGCGCGCGCGCGCGCACACACACACACACAAACCCATGACACACACACACAAACCTCTCTCTCTCTCTCTCACACACACACACACACAAACCCCTAACACACACACACACACACACTGACAAATACACGGACACACACACAAACCCCTGACACACACAAACCCCTTAACACACACACACACACTGACAAATACACGGACACACACACACACACACACACACACACACACACTATACTGGTAACTGTAGACATGTTTACATAGTAAATGTCATTATTATGAATAAGCCTTTGTCCCCCTTTTCATGGGACCCAATCACACGTACATTATTAACCCCCTCCCCCCTTCCCTCCACCCCCTCCTCCACTCTTATCAACTTACACTGGCGTCCCCCAGCATGAGGTTCTGTATGTATTTGTTGCTGTAGTACACGCGGGTCGTATTCTCGTGTCCTGAGCTCACGAACATGGCAAAGATGACAAAGAGTAAGGTGATTAAGGTTTCGTGCACCACCCATCGTGCGGTCGTCTCCTGCGCCAGCTTCTGCATCATCGATTTGAGCTGTACGACAAGTAACGTGACGTCAAATCAGGGGCAGCAACTCCCAATACCCCCCCCCCCCCCCCCCGCAAAAAAAAGTGTTAAGCCGGCTCTTAACTGGGCACTGTGGAGCGCCACAGTGCTGTCCACAGTTGTGATTTTCGGGGTGTCCGCCGCTGTGGCGTCATCACAGCAACCTGGATTTCAAATAAGCCACAACTGTGACTGTGGTTTCCACAACAGATTCTGACTGGCTGTACTACGTCACTCGGCACGCACACATGGCGGACAGTGCATCTTCAATCGGTTTGTCACAAAGCACAGCTGTGTTCAGTGTTGTAGTTAGTAGACACACCGAGCACAACGACTGTGATGTGCACATGTGTGTTTTTGCGCGCTGTGCCCAGTTGGTTAAGAGCAGGCTTCACCCACAAACATTGCCACTACTGTACGGGGATGAACCACGTGACTTGAGCGTTTTCGAAGAGATTGGGATTTTTCACGATAAAACATATTATGGTTAGCGAAACACGACAAACTGGGTAGTACGTTTTCCTTCAGAAAAATGAACACTCTTGTCTTTCTGTAAAACGGAAAATTAATAACATGGTGATGGGGAACGGGTGCATTTAGTCTTTTTAGCGGAGGCGCATACGGTAGCACAAAGCGGGCGGATAACTGTAAGGTATAGGCTCCGAAATGCAATGGGTTAGACTAGAGTCACGGCACTGCCCTCTTCGTAATAAAACTGTCGTGGATTATTCTAAGTTAGAGTGAGTCACAGTAAGATCGTGTTCATGACGAATTCTAGCTGTGCAAACATCTTAATGAACATGCAGATGAAATGCAAGTCACTGATTGGTTAACATGGTGGTGGTGGGCGGTGCTTCATCCTTTTCTTGCTGATGGGGAACGGATAAAACATGAATATGTAAATAAAATGCATGTCAGTGATTGGTTAACATAGTGGTGGTGGGCGGTGCTTCACCCTTTTCTTGCTGATGGGGAACGGGTAAAACATGAATATGTAAACTATAAAATGCATGTCAGTGATTGGTTAACATGGTGGTGGTGGGCGGTGCTTCACCCTTTTCTTGCTGATGGGGAACGGATAAAACATGAATATGTAAATAAAATGCATGTCAGTGATTGGTTAACATGGTGGTGGTGGGCGGTGCTTCACCCTTTTCTTGCTGATGGGGAACGGGTAACGCAGCCTGGGTGGTAACTTTCCTCGCTTCTTCTCCACCTCCTTCAGTTCCTTAAGGAGAATAATATCGTTCTTTTCGTCTGCAACACACACGTAGTCCGGTCTGGTGGCTGGGGGTTCAAAGATCAACATTTCTTCTTTTTTAAACTTGACTACACTAAGCTGAGTGGACCGAACTGAACTGCGTAAACTGCCTCTGAAGTGAACTGAGTGAACTGTACCTCTCAGCTTGAAGTGAACTGTGTGAACTGTACCTCTCAACTTGAATTAAACTCAATCAGTGAACTGTACCTCTCAGCTTGAAGTGAACTGTGTGAACTGTACCTCTCAACTTGAATTAAACTCAATCAGTGAACTGTACCTCTCAGCTTAAACTGAACTGAGTGAACTGTACCTCTCAGCTTGAACTGAACTGAACTGAGTGAACAGTACCTCTCAGCTTGAACTGAACTGTGAACTGTATCTCTCAACTTGAAATGAACTCAGTGAACTGTACCTCTCAGCTTAAACTGAACTGAGTGAACTGTACCTCTCAGCTTGAACTGAACTGAACTGAGTGAACAGTACCTCTCAGCTTGAACTGAACTGTGAACTGTATCTCTCAACTTGAAATGAACTCAGTGAACTGTACCTCTCAGCTTGAACTGAACTAAGTGAACTGTACCTCTCAGCTTGAAGTGAGCTGTGTGAACTGTACCTCTCAGCTTGAACTGAACTAAGTGAACTGTACCTCTCAGCTTGAAGTGAACTGTGTGAACTGTACCTCTCAGCTTGAAGTGAACTGTGTGAACTGTACCTCTCAGCTTGAACTGAACTAAGTGAACTGTACCTCTCAGCTTGAAGTGAACTGAGTGAACTGTACCTCTCAGCTTGAAGTGAACTGAGTGAACTGTACCTCTCAGCTTGAAGTGAACTAAGTGAACTGTACCTCTCAGCTTGAAGTGAACTGTGTGAACTGTACCTCTCAACTTGAATTAAACTCAATCAGTAAACTGTACCTCTAAGCTTAAACTGAACTGAGTGAACTGTACCTCTCAGCTTGAACTGAACTGAACTGAGTGAACAGTACCTGTCAGCTTGAACTGAACTGTGAACTGTATCTCTCAACTTGAAATGAACTCAGTGAACTGTACCTCTCAGCTTGAACTGAACTAAGTGAACTGTACCTCTCAGCTTGAAGTGAGCTAAGTGAACTGTACCTCTCAGCTTGAACTGAACTAAGTGAACTGTACCTCTCAGCTTGAAGTGAGCTGAGTGAACTGTACCTCTCAGCTTGAACTGAACTAAGTGAACTGTACCTCTCAGCTAGAAACTGAACTAAGTGAACTGTACCTCTCAGCTTGAACTGAACTAAGTGAACTGTACCTCTCAGCTTGAAGTGAACTGAGTGAACTGTACCTCTCAGCTTGAACTGAACTAAGTGAACTGTACCTCTCAGCTTGAACTGAACTAAGTGAACTGTACCTCTCAGCTTGAACTGAACTAAGTGAACTGTACCTCTCAGCTTGAAGTGAACTGAGTGAACTGTACCTCTCAGCTTGAAGTGAGCTGAGTGAACTGTACCTCTCAGCTTGAAGTGAACTGTGTGAACTGTACCTCTCAGCTTGAACTGAACTAAGTGAACTGTACCTCTCAGCTTGAAGTGAACTGAGTGAACTGTACCTCTCAGCTTGAACTGAACTAAGTGAACTGTACCTCTCAGCTTGAGTTTGGACTCGCGGAGGATGTCGATGTGTTGCCCGCTGCTGACGAAAATGACGGAGCGGACCATCACCAGCACGGGAAACACGAAGACCGCGTTGGCCAGCCAGGAAAAGCCGAAAGCCGTGACCCAGGTGAACGATGCTTCCGGAGATGTTTTGCTGGCGCTCATAAGGGTGGAGTATGACAAGAACAGAGCGAGGAGAACCGTCAGGGTCCAAGGGATCACAATGAGCAGGTTCCGTGCCTCAATCCTGTCCCACACAGTCACGCACAGTGTCATAATACGTCTCTCAGTCACGCACAGTGTCATAGTACGTCTCACAGTCACGCACAGTATCGTACACCCGTCTCATACCATCACGCGCAATACATATCATAAACCGTCCCATGCTCTCACGCACAGTGTCATACACCCGTCCCATACAGTCAAGCACAGTACATACATCTGTCCCATAACATCACGCATAATATCATACGCCTGTCCGGTACGGCCAGGCACAATGTCATGAATCGTCCCACACAGTCACGCACAGTATCATTAACCGTCCCGTAGTCACGCACAGTATCATACACCCGTCTCATACACACACACGCACAATATCCCATACAGTCACGCACAATATCATTAACCGTCCCAAACAGTCACGCACAGTAACATAAACCCGTCCCATAGTCACGCACAGTAACATAAACCCCTCCCAGACAGTCACGCACAGTAACATAAAGACGTCCCATAGTCACGCACAGTAACATAAACCCCTCCCAGACAGTCACGCACAGTAACCTACACCTCGTGACCAGTCACCGTACACCAGTCACTCAAAGTGTACGCGTGCTTGAGTACAACGTGCGACTTTCTGCTGATCTAGCTCGTCTCAAAACTACGTTTAACTTTTCATTAATAGTGAGATTTAGTAGGACTTCGTACCGAGGACTTCGCTGAGCAGCGTAACCCATTTGCATGTAAATTAGGCACGTTACAGGTGCCATTAGCCAATCGCAGCGCGTTAGCAGTTCGCGGCCTCTGCTGTGTAAGCCTTATTTACATGTCAATAGGTTACGCTGCTCAGCGAAGTCCTCTTTACGAAATCCTACTAAATCTGGCTAATGACATTTAGTAGTTTGTGTTTTTTTTTCCGAATTTAAATATCAAGTCTGTAGCCGTTGTAGCAACGGCAAGTTAGAAAATTGACCTTTGTGTTAACACTTCTACCGTTAAGAAATCAAGATTCTCTCTCTCTTCAGCGCACGGCTACACGATCGCCAGTCAGCATGTTGCCGTACTCGGCTGGTTGCTGGAGGGCAGGGGTTTTTCCGCACACGCAGCGTGCGGCGTTGCAAGGTTTGGGCAGTGATTGGCCAATTGGTTGTACGGGGCTGCCTGCGGCTAGCTGGCTGCCAGAAAAAATAGAACGGCTTTCTATTGCCGCGCCGGCACCGGCAAGGGGGATATGCCAGCTGGCCGCCAGCGATTTAATTAGGGTTTCCAGCGTTTCCAGCCCTGCAAGTGCCGATCCTGGCAACGTGTAGCAGCGGCTCTTACTTGGGTAACCGGCAGTGTGCGGTGAGGTATTGCTGTATGATCTCCGTGATGCCCACACCCTCCTCCTCTTCCTGTTTCGTTGCTTCAGGCGTCTTGGACATTTCTCCGGTGGCGCTTGCTTCTCCCACTTTACTCTCCTGGGTCTCGGGTTTGTCCTCACCAGCCGTAGCGTCACCAGCACCCACAGCACCGGCTTGTCAACGACAAGCACAAGTTAGCATCATCCCGCGACTAGGCACGAGTGATCACCCACACAACAGGGCGTATCAATATTCAGGGGGGTCCCGCCTAACAACCCGGATGAACATTACACGTGATCATTGAAGGCTATCGCCAGAACAGAGGCAACAACATAAAACGTCACGAGTGACGTAATTTTCCCGTTATTTTACCGGTTTCCCTAGTGTCCCAACCAAAGCCTTTTTTCCCCTTTTTGTTTGTTTTCATGGCCTATTTGGGTTTTACACACCCCTACAAATACATAACACCAAATATCACCCTACAGATCTAACATAACACCAAAGTCCTTCCTCACAAAATCTAACAACACCTAAGATGATCACCATTATAGATTCAAAAAGAATACAACAGGTCATCCGCATCACCGAGTATAAAGAACTAGAGATCACTCACACCCACCCCAGAGAATACCACGTCATCCACACCAACCAGTACTGCCACTAAGAACTAGAGCCCACTCACAACCACCCGAGAGAATACAAAAGAGATAATTATTGCGTTACACGAGCTATCTGCGGCGGCTTCCTCGGTGGCCTCCTCGGCGCTCTTGTTGAAGTTGGCCTCCTGTTCTAGCTCCGCGGCGCTCTTGTTGGCGTTGACCTCAATTTCTGCGATCAGCTGCGCGTACTGGCGGCTCAAGGCGCTCTGAGTTTCACGTGCAATCAGTTTCTCTTTCCCCGCCGGCGATAAGGTCTTGAACACTGACTGGAACCTGTTCCTGCACTTTAGCGGGATCCCCAGTACTGCCTCCCAGCCGCGCCTCTTCTGCCTT
Organism: Batillaria attramentaria; assembly: GCA_018292915.2. Lineage (NCBI taxonomy): Eukaryota > Metazoa > Mollusca > Gastropoda > Batillariidae > Batillaria > Batillaria attramentaria. The sequence continues at coordinate 73,631 of JACVVK020000406.1, read as the reverse complement.
GCCCGTTCTCTTGTATCACCATCGCCAGACGTAGAGGTGCTGTCCTCACGTCCCGTGTGTTCATCTCTCCACGCTCGCTCTGACGCTGGACGTCGCCAACTGCTCCCTGTGGTGGTTGACGAGGTCACGTGATGTTCCGCCGTCGTGCGGACACCGGCTGTCGCTTCCTGCGTTCTGGTTGTGAGTTTGGCGCCATCTGCGTCTTCCCTTGTCTCGCGCTGCGTTCTTCTCGGCGATCTGGGCTGGCATTCGGGATCAGCTTGCCGCTTTAGTTTCATGAACCACTTGCCAGCTGGGTATGGGACTGAGCCGGGTTCCGCGCTGCTACCACCGCTAGACCGTGTATGACGACATCTGGTCCCTCTCCTTGGTGAGTAGGACGACATATTCTGGTCGCCCTTCGGGTCGTTGTTTTGCGGGTCGTTTGTCAGGGGAAGGTCTGACTCGCCTCTCTTGCCCGCTTTTTCTCTTTGTTTCATAAACCAACTGCCGGCCGTGTAGGACGTTGGTTCAGAGCCGGCTGACTGTGCATCGTTCAGATCAAATTGGCCGTACCCAACACCACCAGAACCGTCCTGTGACAGTGGTGTTTCCTCCCCGAAGTCGCCGAGACCTTGGTCTGCCATCATTCTGTCCCACATCCTTACCTGGTTTCTCCTCAGCCTGTCCAGCGCCTTCTGTACACACCGGCCCATGGTGGTGGGGCGTGACGGCGCCCTGTCAATCATATCCATGATCTCCGCAATACTGTAGTCACGTCGCCCATGTTTGTCTGTCGGGCCGTCCGCTGATTGGCTGTTTCTGCCCTTCGCTGATTGGCTGTTCCTGTCGTTCGCTGATTGGCTGTTTTTTCTGTCCGCTGATCGGCTGTACCTGCCCGTCGCTGACTGGCTGTTCATGTCGCACGCTGATTGGCTGTTTCTGCTGTCCGCTGACTGGCTGTTACTGTCGTCTGCTGACTGGCCCTTCTTGCCGTCCGACGTGCACCCGTTGCTGTCTCGCCGACCGTCGTTTCTCCCTCCCACTGAGCGCCCGGACTGAGCGGCAAATTGTAATGTAGCAGTCAACCTTTCTTTCGCAGTGCCTGTTGCCATGGCAGCAGCAGACACCCGTCCCGTTCGTGCTTTCAGATCAGGATCTGTTGTGATCTTCTTTCCATGGGAGTGTTCGCCTTGTCTGGCACCGGTGTAAGGACTGCCAGGCGCCTTTCGTGTTGCAGCTGATGCCAGTATCGAGCCCGACCGGAGGTCTTTGGCCCGCGTGAAGTCTGTGGGCCGTGCCAGCTTCGCCTGTTGCCGGCTCGCACGGTTCCTCATGCGCTCAAACCACCGATCGGCGCGGCAAAGCCACTGGGTCCTGCTGTCACGTTCCATCGCCTTACATCCCCGGCAACTGCCGTCTTGTCCGGACGGTTCACTGTCATCTGCCCTGGGTCTTGCTGAATAGTTTTTGTTTCTTCTGACATCGCCCGTGCGCGACGACTGCCCCTCTGGAGAGCTGAGCCTCGTGTCCGCGCTCTCTGGTGAGGAGGTGGCCCACAGTGAGGTGCCGGACGCGCGCGAAGAGGAGACGCTCAATGGACTGTCGCCAGCACTTGGCTCCAACTGCGACGTGCTGAAGCAACTGTAAGGTTCCGACATCCAAGCGTCTGTTGTGAACGACTCCGACAACGTTCCTCTGGATATCTGTGTAAAACACACACACACACACACACACACACACACACGTAACACACCAGCTCAAGTTGGACAGTTACAAATACACTTGGACAACTTCCAGCGGCAATCGTCATGATTCCTATGCTCACATATGGTTTCGAGTTGTTGTTCTCGGTATCAGTCTAGCATCACACCACAGTATACATTTACTGCTTGTCAAGTGCTGGCACTGACCCAACAGAGCCGTACTCACTGACGAGGCTAATACGCTGAGAGAGATTGTTGTGTACAACAGTCGTAGCATTTGAATGTTCGACCGCTCGCGCAATGTTTGAACAACAAACTGTATCGCATTTAGAGCTGTACCAATCATTAAGATAGAGTATTTCGGACTTAAAGGTCCACTTACAAGCGAAATTGTTCCTCAACCTACTGTTAGCCGCGAATTAGTCTTTGTTGCTTGCGCGGCGTTAAGCCTTAACTAACTAACTAACTAACTCCTCAACCTACTGAGGATCATTATCAGTTGTGTAGGCCTATACGACTTATCTGTCCCTAAGTCACACGAACGACATCGCTCGATGATTGCAGTTGCTAGCATAGGACTCGATGGTGAGTCTTCTCCTTCAAAGACTTAACAATAATGAAGATGGGTGGGTATTTGGGAGTTTCACGTCCTTTTCCAACAAGTATGGGGACAACGAGGAAAAAGCCAGCAAAATATTTGGTCTCAGCCTGGATTCGAACTCACTACCCGAGCACTGAAAGTCCAAGCCTCTACCATTTGACCATCCCGGCTCCTCCTACAACAACTGATGAAATATTCACTCATCATCACACAGTGCACTAGCTTGGATAAAGAGACAGAAGCACAAAATCGACGATGTTGATGTCACAGAATGAATTTTGAGTATCGCGTGTTTTGTTGTCACGGAGCGAATTTCGAGTATCCCATGTTTTGTTAGAGTGAATTTCGAGAATCCCGTGTTCTGTAACAGAGTGAATTTCGAGTATCCCGTGTTTTGTTTGGTGGAGCGTGAGGTGCGTTGTGTATACGACCTCCGGGTTAGACCGCCTCAGATTGTGTTGCACGTGGGTTACTCACTAGCGCAAATGCTGAGAAAGCTCAGTTTTGTAGTCCGTTGTTGCCTGGTCGCTTTGACGAGAGGAGCACTCCGCCCAGCGAAAGCTATGTCACAGAGGGCCGTAGGCCAGACGGGCGTAAAACTGTATGATGAACAGGCTAGCATGACTAGGCTTTCGGAGTGGGTGGGCGGGTGGATGGGGGTTTAACGTCCTTTTCCACCACATAGGGTGATATCAAAGACGGGGCAACGACGAAAATGCCAGCACAAATATTTGGCCCCAGTCGGGGCTAGGCTTTCGGAGGTAGCTGTTTGACGCATTGAGAGCCGCAGAGTTTGTGGCCAGTATGGGTCTGTACAGTTGCTCGCTTTGAGGTGCAACTTCGCCCGCTCAGTCGTGCGGTATGGGTATACGGACGGCGTGTCACGTGTGTCACGGTTCCATTGAGCGAGCCGGGGTTTGGTGAGCTACCAAGCGTGCGTTCCTGGAGGGGGAAGCACGACGTGTCAGCGCGGTTTAATCAGTGGTTGTATTAGTTTGTATGTATTTGGGGTTAAATATTTAGTTTTGATAAACGTTACTTGTAAATAATATTTTTGGACACGTTCCGGATGACTTTTGTGCTGATTTTTTGTGTGAGGGCGAGTGGGCCCGGTCATGGTCGCAACCCGACACTCCACACCATAACAGTTGACGACAAAAGAGTCTGAGTAAAAGTGGAGAGGTGAACAGAGTTCATAGCCAAAACCGGACTTCCGGTGACGTACGACAACAACAACAACAACAAGTCAAAGCCCTTTGTTGATCTGTGGTCACCTGACAAACACGGTCGCTGAAAGAAGAGCCTGTCTGCTGACTCACCCGCTCGCGACAGATACTGCAGCACCCGGATGACGTCATTTCCGGTTCCACGATCACGCGACGGAAGTGGTCACAATCAGGCGGGCGTGTGGTCTGACTTGCCATCTCGCCACAGATACTGCAGCTCACGGATGACGTCATTTCCGGTTCCAAAGTCACGTGACGGGAGTGGTCGCAGTCACTCGGGTGTGTGGTCTGACTCGCCACCTCGCGACAGATACTGCAACCTTCGGATGACGTCACTTCCGAATCCATGGTCCCGTGATAAATGTGGTCAGGTAAGAGTGTGACGTATGAAGGTGTCTCCTGACACGCCAGCTCGCGACAGATGCTGCAACTCTCGGATGACGTCATTTCCGGCCCCCTAGTCATGTGACGGAAGTGTTCGCGGTCAGATGAGAGAGTGGTCTGACTCCCCAACTCGCGACAGATACTGCAGACTTCGGACGACGTCATTTCCGGCCCCCTAGTCACGTGACGGAAGTGGTCGCGGTCAGAAGAGAGAGTGGTCTGACTCCCCAACTCGCGACAGATACTGCAGCCTTCGGACGACGTCATTTCCGGCACCCTTGTCACGTGACGAAAGTGGTCGCGGTCAGATGATAAAGTGGTCTGACTCGCCAACTCGCGACAGATACTGCAGCCTTCGGACGACGTCATTTCCGGCGCCCTAGTCACGTGACGGAAGTGGTCGCGGTCAGATGAGAGAGTGGTCCGACTCTCCAACTCGCGACAGACACTGCGGCCTTCCGACGACGTCATTTCCGGCCCCCGAGTCACGTGACGGAAGTGGTCAGACGAGAGGTCGGTTTCGATCTGGGAACTCGGCGCGCTGCTCAGCACGGCGGCAGAGGAACTGTAGTTCACGTCCTTCTTCTTCTTGCTCATTGGCACGGATGTGGACGACGCGGATTCTGCAACCGGCTGGTTCTCAAGCCCCTGGGAAAGAAACGGTTGTGGTACAAGGTTAGGAGAGGTCCTAATAGACGTTACCACTCGCCAAGCCTCGAGGCCAAACCCCTGCCCTTCTACTCTGACGCGTACTGGCAAATTATAGTACGCCCATGTGTGAAAGAGGGGGGTGATTTCGAGATAAAGGAGACTGGCGTAATGGTCTTTGAGCTCAAATGACGCCGATGAGCTTACTGCTTTCTTTCCTTTCATGTTTCATTCATAAACAAACTGCATGTTTCCCTCGTTGTACATGTAACGTCTGGCGAAATGGTTGCCACGTGTTGTGCTCATCATGCCGTGTGACGCGATTGGCTGAATTTGGCCGGAGGCTCGGTAGCTACACAAACAATCGAACATTGTCGGGGTTATTCTTTCGCCGTAAACCACTTGAACTGTAATCATGTAAGCTCTACATGTTTGGAAAACCCTCGTCCCCAGCTACCATTGTATTAAGCTTGGTGTTTCTCCTATTCATATCGTTTCTGAGAAAATGCCAGTCTTAGGGTTTACCACACACACACACACACACACACACACAGACGGCGAAAGGGGATTATATAGACTTACTTACACACGTGAGTAAAGGCCGTTCTTAACCGGGCGAACCACCAGTCCGGCGAACTTGTCCGGCGAACTGAGTATTGTATACGAACAGGGCAAACGCGCACACGTACGTAGTTCCAGAGGTTCGGACGAACCAGTTCTCTGTCTTAACCGACCGTTAATGATATGCATACGTCATCGCCCGAACAAGGCGGACTCGGAAGTTGAGACAATCGTAAACAACCAAAATGGCCGCCTTCGTAGATCGAGATGACCAGGCATTTGCGGTAGTTATCGTTTTGAGTGAACTCTTGGAAGCCGAGGAAGAGGAGAAAAGAGGAAAAGAGCGCAAGAGAGGGAAATGTGAAGTGAGTCGATAGCCGCCATGCCGTCCGCCATTTTCCTCAACTTTGTACATGCGCACAACAGCTCTCCCCGAGCAGCCAATCAGAGCGCAGGATCGGCCAAAGGATCGCGAGGGTTCCCACGACACGCTATGCAGACCTCGAACCTAGTTCGGCGAACCTTTCGAACCACGGTTTGCGCACAAGTATTTGGTCGGTTAAGAAACAACGTGCGCGAACCTAGTTCGCCGTACTCTTCGAACCTAGTTCGCGAACCAAACGTCCTCCCGGTTAAGAACGGCCTTTAAACATTACTCCACAAAGCGGATTGTTAAAGACGCTAGTTCCAATTTTACTGGGCTTCATAAGGGAGACTAATGTTGTGGAACGTCGGCAGACATGTTGCAAAGGGAGGTAAAATGTAAACAACCCGTTACGACTATAGGGTAGAGTGCGTTACAAGATTGGGCCTTTAGCATCAAGCAGAACAGTCAGGTCTTCGTTCTGGCGCCAACCTGTTCAAAAGAGTCTTCGAGGCTTCCGATGTCATCGTCCGTGGGGAAGGCGACTTTGTTGAAGAGTTTGAAGAGGGTCATCACGACTATGGCAACAGGAGCTCCAGCAAAGGCTGAGGCTATCCCCGTGCCCGCTACAGTTGACATGGGGGTCAGTCGGACGGCTGTATCGGACTGGTGAAATACAACGCACGCTCGTATGTATACCCTCACGTCTGTAAACGCTCATGTGTACTACTCAAAAGAATTCAAGGGCCACCGTCAGATTTGATGTGGTTCAGATAATTGCATCCTGTGCTCAAAATAAAAATTCCCTTATCCACTAAAAAAAACAAAAACCCAACTGATTCTATAAGGTAACATCCAAATCAACCTGATTTTGACACGAAACACCTTCTCGAGCCACAGTACAACAATCTGTGCTTTTTTCTGGGTGTAAATGGCCGCGCTTTGGATGGCGTTTTAACCATGCCTTCTAGACGACGATTAATTACTGCTGACAGAGGCAGGGCGATTGCATGACTTCAGGAAGGGGTGGCGGTGAGAGAAGCAGGCGACTAGGGATGACTCACGAGAACAAGGAGGTCAGGACGCCCACGACTCACTAATGCACGGCAAGACCGCTTCATCGTCCTGTCCTCCTTGGTTCTTGAACACTTCCAGTGTTGTTGAAGCGTTCTCTCAGCCTTTGGAAAAGGTGTGACTTTCACATGCAATGCAGTTTTCGTTGTTCACAATGCTGCTTTGTCAGCTAGACGCCTGTGAATTGGAGTAATTTTCTCGTAAAAAATGGCGTTACTTTTGGCACTCGGTATAGAAACTTTGAAGTTCCAAACTGTGGTTTCAGGTTGATTTGGATGTTACCTTACAGTATCAGTTTTTTAGTGGATAAGGGAATTTCTATTTTGAGCACAGGATGCAATTATCTGAACCACATCAAATCTGACGGTGGCCCTTGAATTCTTTTGAGTAGTATATGTACATCTCACACATCTCCTAGACCTAGGTAGCGCTTTCAGCTTTACTTACTTCCCCTACTTTGAAACTGATCTGATTGAGCGCATGTTTTCGGCTTTAGCGACGCCTTAGTTCCTATCTATCTATCTATCTATCGTCAGAGGGGGAGCAGGGATGGCCGAATGGTAGAGCTTTGGACTTTCAATGCTCGGGTCGTGAGTTCGAATCCCGGCTGGGGCCGAATCTTTGTGCTGGCCTTTTTCTCGTTACTCCGTCTTTGCTATCACCCATGCGTGGTGGAAAAGGACGTTAAACTCCCAAACACCCACCCCACCCTTACCGCCAGCAGCGCAAAGACAGGGCAGCAATCGCTAGCCACGCACTTTTATAACAGTTGACTGCCGGACGCACAGTGACATTGACAGTGATCCCATGAATCAACGCGCTTCACCTTTGCGCCACCGCGGAACCCACCAAAATGACGTACTTTCCGCTAGCTTCAGGAAGCTGACGTCATGCTCTTCTAGATGTATGGGGCGACGCGAATACGGACTGACTGGGGAGCGCAGACGGCTTATACGCCGCATACCTTAGTGTGCTATTTTCGTATGCGCGCTTAGAACATCACGCTTTTTCCACGAATGCAGTGACCGTCACAGTTTTACGAATTAGGACAATTTTACGATGCCCTGAATAGACGACTCCACTCGGCTATTCCCGAGGCCAAAGACCCGCCCATTTACTCTGCCGTGTATTGGCAAAAGACAGTACGTCCATGACGTCATTGTATGGGGGAAAGGGTGATTTCAAGATGAAAGAGGTTGACGTAATGGTCCTTTTCCTCAAAATTAATGACGTCAATGGACTGACTGCTTTCTTTCCCCGTTTCAGTCATATCAAACTACACGTGCTTCCCTCTTCATAGTTTATGGCAAGAAAGTTTGCCAGACCGTGCCATGGTGTTCAATATGCCACGAGACGCGACTGGCTGAATTCTGGAGGTTCGACCGTTTTGACCGACAGGAGTGGAGTGGTCTATTGCAAGATGGTCGTAGATGCGTGCGTGCGTGCGTGCGTGCGTGCGTGCGTGCGTGTGTGTGTGTGTGTGTGTGTGTGTGTGTGTGTGTGTGTGTGTGTGTGTGTGGAGTGCACGTATTAAAAATGATTTCTATAAAATAAAAGTAGATACCGACCGACGATCCAGAGGTATACGTCTCCCACAAGAAGACAACTTCATAGTTAGGTTCACCCAGCAACACGAAATAAATGACGTCAGATAAAAGGAAGAAGAGCAGGACACACAAGCCACACGTCAGACGTTGAATACGGGAGAAGACACTGCAACAGTCAAGTCAAGTCAAGTCAGTTTTGTTTTGTCCCAGAATTGAGAAAAACATACACACAAAACATAAAAAGCATGAAATAATACATAGAGCTTACATGATTGGTTCGAGAAGTTTACGGCGAAAGACTAACCCCGAGATGGTTCGATTGTTTGAGTAGTTACCGAGCCGTAGTCTTTCGCCGTAAACCACTCGAACTGATCATGTAAGCTGTTTATACCACGAGCATTTTCTTTTCTTTTCGAAAATCCAATCTATTGATCCAAGCGCTCATTTTTGACAGACCCTTTTACATAGACCATTTCCACCGACACCGAGAAAAGAAGTAGTTCCGTTCAAAACCACTGTGTACTGTCTTGTTTTACGAACAACATTAAATGTGAAGATGACACTGCTGCAACAAATTGCCATCTCAGTAAATTCAACAATGAAAGAATAATTTCAAAGTTTACTATCTGCGTGGCCAGATTCTTGCGCCAAGTTCATGTTTCGGTGTAGAAGTGGCTGCTGGCGTCAGCCTAAGTAGTGAAAGGGGGCAAAAAGTGTACGCCCGGGCAGATTCAAACACATTCGACATGTATTGCGGCGAAGTATCGGTCATGAAAGCGCCAAGTTTCGTTTGGTACACCGTCGTGAAGGTCATATCTTCCTATTTTCTTCACGGTAGGCAGAAAAACAGTAGTTCGTCTGCTCGTATGTTGCCTCGTAAAGTTGTGTTGTGCTTTACGCCTGCTAGGTTCAGTCTCGTCTGCCCGACTCGTCTCCTTGTATTATTGGCGGCGTTTTGTGGCGATGTTGGTGGCTATAATTATGTCTTGTTTACACGTTTCCAGGTAGAGTTTGGTGTATTGTTTTGCTGTTCTTTACGTTGTCTTTCCAAATGCAGTCAACGTCACCTCATTTTCCATCCATCTTCAGCGTTTTTAGCAGAAGGTCAGAAATCTCCATTTCAAGGCCACTGACCGATGACGTAACTGGAGTGTGTTTTTGTGAACTCATAAACCACTGAGTGGAATATGGAAAGCCATAACTCACACTTTCGCTCTCTGTTTCCATACTATTTTCGGACGTAAAGCACTCATGGTTAACTCACTGAAAGTTTGCACTGGCGAGTGGTGTAAAATCATGATCACCGTAGAAGAATGTACTGAACCCAAATCACGCTAAGATAGTTATGTGTGGTTTAAATTACGTTAAACTAACCTTGACTTAAGTAAGATTTACCGCTGATCACATAGCTAAGACCAATATAAATGTCCCTCTCAGCGGCCCCCGTAGTGTAGTGGTTAGCACTTCGCCCCATTGGACCGGGACACCCGGGTTCGACTCCCAGCCGAGGCAAGCGGGATTTTTCCTACCTAGGTCGGCTCCTACCCAGAGCGGGTGTGCTATGGGCCCAGTGGGGAAGCTGTTGCCACACAGCCGAGATTCGCCCACTTCACGGGTGCGACTTTTGGGGGTGCTTCCCTTGGTATGACACGACTTATATGATGTGGATGATTACACGGCCGGCACCACAGGTGCCGTAGTTTCCGGGCCTGGGCCTGGGCCTGGGCCTGGTTAATGCTGGTTAATTTATGACAGGAAGCGAGGAATGCGGCCCTGTCCCGCGGTCCCAAACCAAGGTTACCTTTCGACCTGCCCCTCCCCTGTGCCCCTTCCTCGGTCATCCCATCTCCAGGCGCGTAGGAAGATGCTGAGAGGAAGGGGGGCCCACTATGTCGGGTGAGCCAAAAGGCGGGGTGAAGAAGGGTGGGGTGGGGGGTGAGATTTTCTTACAGAGAGAGAGAGAGAGAGAGCGTCACTGTGTGTGTGTGTGTGTGTGTGTGTGTGTGTGTGTGTGTGTGTTTTGACTGCCAAGGATTGTGTCCTGCGTCCTGTGTCCTCTCCTCTTATGAAAAGCAAGGGGGGCCCAAAGATATTCGGGCCCCCCTTCCAAAAATCGAACGGGGGCCTGGGCCCCCAGGGCCCCGGTGGTTCCTACGCCCCTGATCTCTAACCCTGAACCCACCACCTAATTCACGCACGCAAACTTAGATCTACCACTCGTTCTGTCCAATCAATGGCGCCTGCAAAACATGTGGCACGCGTCATCAGTTTCCCGCATACTGAAAAACAGGTGACGTAGGATAATTATAGCCGTGACGAAATATGTTCATAAGTTATCTTCCCGACGTGTTTTTCAAGCAAAAATTAAAATAAAAAGTCTCTCCGACAGTGTTTAGAGTTCGGCTTATCTGTCAAAATCACGTTTGAGATATCCGTGTTTGAGTTAGCTATTTTTTGACAGAGTTTGGCTTATCCGAATTAGAAATAGTCTTACAAAGAGGGGGGTCTGGCGGGGAATTGGTTTTGGTTTCTGTTATCCGAGTTTTTCGTTTAGGCGAGTGCGGCTGTATTGCCATAAGAGCTTGCTTTGTGTGAAGGCACTGAATAGACAAATCAGGGTAACGAATTGCTGTAGGCTAATCCCGTTGTAAGGGAGAGAATTGTGCCTGCATGTATCCATTGAAGCATCCTCTCATTCCTCTTTATTCCCTCCCTTTGACGAGTGCTTGTCATTGCTGCAATCGCGCCTTGCTAATTTGTTCACAGACAGATTCAAATTTGTATTCATGCAAGATTAGCACCGCGTGTTCTAAGAAGGCTGTATTTCTCTACTAGGAGAAGCCGAAGTTACCGCCTTCATGCTCAAACAGCGCATTGCCTCTTTTGACAAACAGCCTTTAAGCCCTAAGAGGCCAAGCTTGAACAGCCCCTCTCCACTCTAGGATAGCAAAAACAAACCACCGCACACCACTATTACGCAGGCCATGGACCCTCCCGCCGCACCCGCGACAGCTGTAGATTGTATAATAGTGGCTTGAAGTGGCTCCTAGTGATCTGAAGATTTCAAGTTAAACCGCGATTTTTGCACAGGCTTTCAAGGGGCAAAGCTGTGGAAGTGGCATTTCTCCACTCCATTCACTGTGCACGCTGTTATTTTAACTACATCGTGTACATTAAATAGTGTACCGCATCATGTGTGTTTTTGTCTGCCATTCTCATACAATGCTGTTGTATAATTATGTTTTTGTTCGATTACCAAACCCCAAACCATCCGCCAACCCAAAATTCCCTCTTAGGGAGGGTGGGTGGGTGTTTAGGTTTTTAACGTCCTTTTCCACCACGTAAGGAAGGGCGATATCAAAGACGGGGACAACGAGAAAAAGGCCAGCACAAATATTTGGCCCCAGTCGGGATTCGAACTCACCACCCGAGCATTGAGGGTCCAACGCTCTGCCATTCGGCTATCCCAGCTCCCCCCCCCCCCCCCCCCCATTTTTTTGTATATAAAAAATAATAAAGAATAAAGATAAGTTGCTACAAAGCCGTGACGTACTCATAGGGGGGCTTTTTAAAGATGCTTATCCACAGATGCGTCGTGCGGAGCCCAAGTGTCAGCTGGAAGCTGAACTGGTAACTGCGCCATCTATACGCGTTCTCGGGGGTCACGGCCTTGACCTCCTTACACAGTCCCTTGGAGGCGCTGATCCAGTCGTTGTAGATACAGTGCCAGGTGAGGCTCTTGTGGATGTCGTGCACGAACACCTCCTTCAGGTACCTGGTACGGTGGTAGACAGGAGGCTGTTTACACTCGCCAAGGGAACCCAGGTTGGTGCGTATTCACTAACCCAACCCGTTTTCACTTACCCAACCCAGGTTTCAGCCCAGTTACGGGCCGAGGTTGACCCCGGGGTCCAACTAACACCCCAGAGGTAAAGAACACGGGAGGTCCATGACGTCATATGAAGGGAACAAGGGTGACGTCATGGATTTCATGTGCTTTACCAATACACGGCAGAGCTGGCTTGAGCATGGGAATCTATTTTCTGCGTCATTGTTGGATAGTTTGAGTGAGTGAGTGAGTGAGTGAGTGAGTGACGTACTTACGTACTTACTTACGCACTTACTTACTCACTTACTTACTTAGGGTTTAACGCCGCGCAAGCAGCAAAGACTATTTCGCGGCTAATCAAGGTCCTTCTTCGCCAGACTAAAATAAAAAGGGGAGACAATAAAACAAGATTTCTCCGGTTTTAAATGATAAACACCTTTCACTTCTTTGTACGTCGAACATTATTACCGAGGTCGAGGATAGTGAAATTCCTGACTGTCATGAAATAAATTAGGTCACTAAGCCAGGAACATCTTTTCCTCTTTGATAGGTAGACGAAAGTTACTCCATGAAAAGTTATCTCGGAAAATCGTTAGGGAGTGCATTGCCAAACGAACTATACTGCGTGTTCCCGTTAAAGGCTGAAGTAGTATAGTTCCCGTTAAAGGCTTAAGTAGTATAGTTCCCGTTAAAGGCTTAAGTAGTATATTTCTCACCATGCGGGACTCCAACCCATGCAGTCATGCCAGATGACGACGGAGGTCACGTGTCCGATGGACTGGGGCTGGGTGATGAGGAACCAGTTGATGGCTCCTGTTTTAAACGGCCGATTCTTGGAGTCGGTAAGTTGGTGCACATCCGTCTGAACAGGAGAGGAGATCAGACAGAGGGTGTGTGTGTGTGTGTGTGTGTGTGTGTGTGTGTGTGTGTGTGTGTGTGTGTGTGTGTGTGTGTGTGTGTGTGTGTGTGTGTGTTTGTGTGTGTGTGTGTGTGTGTGTGTGTGTGTGTGTGTGTGTGTGTGTGCCGGTGTGTGATGGTGTGCGCGCGTGTATGTGTGTGTTTGGATACCTCAACCGCCAGATCAGATATCCTTCCCTTACCTTGCCTTTCTCTCCTTTGATGTACATGTAGACACTAGCCGTTGTGCCAGCGTTCACTGACCAAGCGGTCACTATGCCCACCAGGTAGAGAACATTGTCTTCAGAATTGTTCTCCTCCAGAATTGCCACCGCGCACTTCACAACAGACCAACACACCACACCGTCACGTGCTAGCTAAAGCGGTACACAGCTACACCCCACTTGTTACACAGCTACACCCCACTTGTTACACAGCCACACCCCACTTGTTACACAGCTACACCCCACTTGTTACACAGCTACACCCCACTTGTTACACAGCCACACCCCACTTGTTACACAGCTACACCCCACTTGTTACACAGCTACACCCCACTTGTTACACAGCCACACCCCACTTGTTACACAGCTACACCCCACTTGTTACACAGCCACACCCCACTTGTTACACAGCCACACCCCACTTGTTACACAGCCACACCCCACTTGTTACACAGCTACACCCCACTTGTTACACAGCTACACCCCACTTGTTACACAGCTACACCCCACTTGTTACACAGCCACACCCCACTTGTTACACAGCTACACCCCACTTGTTACACAGCTACACCCCACTTGTTACACAGCCACACCCCACTTGTTACACAGCCTACACCCCACTTGTTACACAGCCACACCCCACTTGTTACACAGCTACACCCCACTTGTTACACAGCTACACCCCACTTGTTACACAGCTACACCCCACTTGTTACACAGCTACACCCCACTTGTTACACAGCTACACCCCACTTGTTACACAGCTAAGCTACACCCCACTTGTTACACAGCCACACCCCCACTTGTTACACAGCCACACCCCACTTGTTACACAGCTACACCCCACTTGTTACACAGCTACTCCCCACTTGTTACACAGCCACACCCCACTTGTTACACAGCCACACCCCACTTGTTACACAGCTACACCCCACTTGTTACACAGCTACACCCCACTTGTTACACAGCTACACCCCACTTGTTACACAGCCACACCCCACTTGTTACACAGCTACACCCCACTTGTTACACAGCCACACCCCACTTGTTACACAGCTACACCCCACTTTTTACACAGCGACACTGCTACACTCTAGTGTTGGCCCCAATCCTTGCGGCGTTGGGGTGGGGTGGGGGTGGGTGTGTTTGTGGGTTTCGGGGGAGTGGTTGATGGGGGGAGGGGTGGGGGGGGGGGGGCGAGAAAAGAACAAGCAGTGTTTTTGAAACGGGCAACTGTACGAAGTGAGCACAATGGTTTTACTCGCACCTAAGTCCGGGGTCGAACTCACACCTCTTCGCCCAGAACTGTAGGGGAGAGCACTCAAACCAACTATTGGTGTTCGGTTTTACCGGTTTTCCGGTTAAAATCGGTCCGACTTTCTCACGGGTAGGTAAACCGGTTTGGCCTTAAAAAACCGGAAAACCGCGGTTTTTCTAAGGGACATCACTCGTCGTTTTTCAGCCCGTTACAAGACACCCTCCTCCTTATCATCATCATCATCATCATCTTGTTGTTGTTGTTGAAGAGGGAAACCGGGGTGGCCGAATAGTAGAGCGTTGGACTTCCAACTTTCGGGTCGTGAGTTCAAATCCCGGCTAGGACCAAATATTTGTGCTGGCTTTTTCATCGTTGCCTCGTCTTTGATATCATCCGTATGTGGTGGAAAAGGACGTTAAACTCCGAAACACCCACCCACTTACCCACCCTTGTTGGCTGAACATTTCCAACGCAGGGGTACAGGAAGCCGGAGTACTAGGAGACCCCCCTCCCTCCCCCTCCCCCACCCCTTCCATCTCTTGGGGAAACGTTAGAAACAATAGATCACGTATACATAGCCGGTTAACCGGTTTTAAACCTCGGTTTTCTATTGGAAAAACCGGTTTGAGAAATCGTACCGGTTCCACCCTCTAAAACCAACCCACTACACAACGCGGGACTCGACAGTCGGGTTGTCCCTGGCGCACCTTCCTCTTGTCGCTCTGGTCCAGGTAGAAGAGGGAGAACAACGCGAGGCCGTAGAGGATCCACGTGATGGCCACCACTCCTGTCAGGATGGGGTTCATGGCCAGTAATTGTTCACCCAAGTCTTTTACGTACTGCCTGATATCTACCGCCTCGGGATCCAGCAGGGCCAACGGCTGGTGAGGGAGAATAGTTCCCGACACGGCCGTCAGGTGGCGACACTTGCAGTGCAGCTTGTTCACGCTGGTCTCGCTTGAGACCTGCACAAGGCCGGAGGCATAAAAATGGTGGCATCACCGCATCAGCCCCTTTAACTGACGTTCCATTTCAAATATCTTGGAACTGCCATATAATTATCTCATTCAGACTGTGTGTTCACGAATACAATTACCGTGTTGGTTTGTACAAATATACAGTCACCTCACAAGCCTCCCTTTCCCAGGTTGACCTCTCGGGGCTCCACTGTCGGCAGCTGACGTCATACAGAGCAAGGTTTATGACGTCCTTTTTCCGTGTCCTTTTTCCAGTGACTGCAGGTGACGGCGTCACTGTTATGTTCACGTCATACCTGGAAAACAAACCAGTGACAATGTCGGAAGAAATTATCAGCAAGTCCTTGTCGCTATTTTTTCAAAATGAATGGGTGAGACCGGGGCTACTCCGCTCCTGTTCCTCGGGCCGTGAGTTCAAATCCCGGCTTGGGCCGAATATTTGTGCTGGCCTTTTCTTCGTTGCCCTGTCTTTGATATCACCCTTACAGGATGGGAAAAGACGTTAAACTCCCAAACACCCTGCCACGCCACCCCACCCACCCGTACTCGTGTCATGGTCATTACAGGACGGTCGGTGGTCTAGTGGTTAAGACTCTCTACTAAAGCGAGAGGTCAGGTTTGAGTCCCACTTACGGCATCGAAAGTTTGCACTCTACTGTTCATTCGGGCCGATCGTCGGGGATGCTCTCCGGGTACTCCGGCTTCTTCGCTCTCTGCTCGAGAAATGTTCAGCCCACAAATTCAAAAATAAATGCAGTTCTAAACCCGAAGCTTATATACCTGAGCTGGCCCTTCGCACCACGCGATTGTAATGTTGGTGTCCTCTGTGTGTGAGAAAATGCGTGTGATTCACATGAGCGTGCGTGCTGGGTTCAGTTCGCGGCGCTTAGAGTCGCGAAAATGGGTAGAGCGCCTGTATAACACCCTTTATTATTGTTATTATCATTATTATTATTATTATTAATGTTATCATTGTCATCATTTTTAGTAGCAGTAGTTGTAGTAGTAAATTTTGTAGTCGTAGTAGTAGCAGCAGCAGTAGTAGTAGTAGTAGTAGTAGTAGTAGTAGTAGTGATATATGCAAGGAAAGAACTTTCAATTTTCGCAACTTTACCCAACTCATAATGTTCCCCTACAGGCAAAACCCCATGCACTGAGTTCAAACTACTCTGCACTACATGCCAGTGTGATTTTGAAAACTAACAACGTGAAAGCTTTTTGAAAGCTGTTTGCACGTTCGCCATCCTACCATTCTCCTTCTATGACTTCTCCCGCTTTTGGGAGCGGCAGGAACAGGATTTCCGGGTCCTGCATCACGTGATCATACGTTGTGGCGTTGTTTGGCCAAGGCGAGTTCAAAGGAACTGGAATGAATAAATGAACAAATAAAGTAAAGTAAATAAAGTACATAAATAAATAAATAAATAAATATTCCCTTCGTGCATATCCCGCCCGGTCGCAAAAATCAGAACCCACCGGTCGGCACCATCGCGTGAACACTCTCGTCACAAAAAGTGACGTCACTCTGCAACCTCGTCAACTGTCGTCTGCTTCATGACTTGGCCGTAAATACGAAGTCATTTGGAAGATGAAAAAGGTAAAGAAGAACAAAACGAAGAAGACGAAGAAGAAGAAGCAAAATAGACGGGGGAAAAAAAAGAAGAAAAGGAGGAGGAAAAGAAGAAGAACGCACAAGAAGGAAAAGAAGAGCAAGAACAAGAAGATAAAGAAGAAGAAAAGAAAAGGAAAACGAAGAAGAAGAAGAAAAGAAGAAGAAAAAGAAGATGATGATGATATGTACCTTCAATGGTGCTGCCGCTCCGATGTTTGAGATGCACAGATACAAACGTAACGTTCCACAGTGGATCTCTGACTCTCATCCTGAGCACCATGTCGTGTGACTGACAGCGCGTGAAGTTGGCACGCACTGTGATTGGCTGCGTCCAGCTTCGTTGCGTCACTTCCGGTCGGATGGAGGCCCAGTACTCGTCCTTGACTGTGATGATTATTAACAAAAAACAACAACATAAAAACCCGCGTGCTTAGACGAGTATTGGGAAAGGTGGGCGTCTCGGACTTTAAAATCCTTTTCCCTCACGTATGGGTGATATCAAAGACGGGAAGAGAGAAAAAGTCCAGCACAAATATTTGGCCCCAGCCGGGATTGGAACTCATGGCCCGCAGAACAGGAGAGTCCAACGCTCTACCATTCGGCTCTCCCGGCTCCCCGTCTTGGGGAGGAGGTATTCATATACGTATGTGTATGAATCCCAGGGGCGTAGGAACCACGGGGGCCCTGGGGGCCCAGGCCCCCCGTTCGATTTTTGGAAGGGGGGCCCGAATGTCTTTGGGCCCCCCTTGCTTTTGATAAGAGGAGAGGGGGCCCCACCACTGGTCGCAGGACACAATCCTTGGCAGTCAACACACACACACACACACACACACACACACACACACACACACACACACACATCCCCCCCCCCCCCCTTCTTCACCCCGGCCGGCGTATGGCTCACCCGCCGACTTAGTGGGCCCTCCTTCCTCTCAGCATCTTCCTACGCGCCTGATCCAATGATTTCGAACTGTGTGAGAACCGCCTGATAATCTATGGATACACATCACGCCCTGCCTAGCCCTCATCTTCTTTCCGTGTGCTCAGGGTTGAGACGAAAATCCAATTCAATGTGTCATTAGTTTTCTTTTTCTTTTCTAACTCTGTTTTTGACGTTTTCAAAAAAACACACAATATACAGTTACAGTAAGACATATGGTCAGACTGATTATCCATCCATCCATTTTTATTCGGATCTACTGCTGAATCCTTCTTGAATCGTGACAACATTTCTCTCTCAGAACCTAAGTGTATCGGCAAACAACATCGGTGTTCAAAGACGGTTGCAGAGAGAGAGAGAGAAGAGAGAGAGAGAGAGAGAGAGAGAGAGAGAGAGAGAGAGAGAGAGAGAGAGAGAGAGTACCTGGTCTGTATATCATGATGTCGGCCAGGCTGCCTGTTTTGAGATGGTGGAAGGCATTACCAGTGGTCCGGTCCCTGACTGTCAAGGTGACCAGCGGCATGTTGATGTCTGACGAGTGTTTTCCCCACCTGTACACGTGACCCTCCCTCACCCCTACCTGTCAAGACAAACCATGGTCCTCCATATGACGACGACAACGACGACGATGATGATGATGATGACAGTGACACCGACGACGATGATGGTGGGGGTGATTATGATGATGATGACGACGACGACGATGATGATAGTAGATGATGGTGATTTGTTGTTGATGATGCTGATGAGTCGCAAACAGGCGCAAATGTCTTGTATCTTGTGTCATGCGCTACATTGATATTATCTCAATATCGCTGTACTCACAATCATTTCAACGCTGCTCCCAGTTCGTGCCTCGAGGGCTGTCACGGGAACCGTCACGTGACCCCCAAACCCCACTCCTGATTGGACGTCCAGGCTAAGGTGGTCACGTGACCCCACTTCCTCCCAGACCGCGCCCCACACGCTGCCAGCACGCTGCTCGGTGGATGGCACCCCGGGTGCGAGTTCCACAAGGTGACTCCCGACATCGTTGAAGAGTGCCTCAAGGCGAGAACTTCGCTCGGACAGCTGCTCACCGACAGAAGGAACCGGGTAACACATTGAGTCATGGGTTTGGATGACATGATCACGTTTAACCCTGGTCTTAATTTGTCTTCTACTGGAAAAGGCCGTAGATAAATTTCTGATAAGCTCACCACGTACGAAACATCCCGCACTCTCCGCTCATCCTCAGAAAAGCTACTTAAGGTCCCCCGGGTCAACCTCAACACATTTGGCCAACGTTCTTTCAGTTATAGTGCCCCCCATGTTTGGAACTCCTTGCCATCTTCCCTGAGAAACATCCCTTCCCTCCTACAGTTTAAAGCAGAACTCAAAACACATCTTTTCAAACTAGCTTTTGATCTTTAATTCAAGTTAAACTCCACCGCCTGTATTGATGTGTATAAATGTGTGCATGTGAATGTTGTGTGTGTGCGTGAGCAAAACGCATTGAGTGGTTTAAAAGCAGAACTCCGCGCTCTACAAGTGTATTATTATTATTGGAATATTCCGGGCTCGGTACCATCAGGGTTAAAAGCACGATCAAACATGTTCAGAGAGAGAGAGAGAGAGAAGGGGAGGGGGGGCGGGGGGGGGGGGGGGTTAAACGTCCTTTTCCGCCACGTATGGAGAGAGAGAGAGAGAGTGAGAGAGAGAACGAAAAGACGGGCAGACAGGTAAACAGATGAACAGACAGACACACAGACAGACAAAGTCCGTGACACTGAAGTGAAATGTTTAGCTGCAGCAAACAAGAGTTTCCATGCACACATAACGATGCAACGCAACAAGGAAAAAAAAAAAAAAAAATAGAACAGGGAAAAGAAAATGCGCACGCCCTCTCACGGCTTCTTGTTGTACCTCCACCAAATTCTGCGACATGGAGTAGACACTGAACTTTGCTCTCTCCATGCTGATGTTGAGCAGTCGATCCAAAACAGTCAGCTGCTTTCTGCAACACAGCAACACAGCAGCACAGCTACACAGCAACACAGCAGCACAGCAACACATCTTCCGACAGTTCTCTGCTTACAGACCGTTCCGAGCTGTTTTGGTGGTGTCTGACGTCGAACCACGCAGACACCTGCACAGTGACAGCATCTCAGAGGCTGACACTGAGCCAACAGTAGGCCTCACGCTGCGACAAGAATATCAATGAGTCGGCTAGTGTCGCGGCCACAGCGAACCTCGCACAGTCTGTAGGCGGCATTGTATCGCATTCTGAGCTCTACTGATTATTAACCACACAGGCGCAGTTACAAGCGCAGCTGTCATCGGTTACAGAGGTGTGTGTTTTAATTATTATTTATTTTATTTAATTTATTTTATTTATTTATTATTATTTTTTTTTATTTTATTTTATTTTTTTTTTTTTGGGGGGGGGGGGGGGGGGTGGAGATTATCAGTCTGCTCGGCAACTAAGGAACCAAGCTAATGAAAGGTACGACCTCGACCTTTAGCCACGCGACTGGAGTTGTCTGCAAGGCTGCCTCACGACCTTGACCTTGGTGGTAGCGGAGTGCTTTTTTGTCAGCAGACAGTCCTATCAGAAAGGCCTTATCACCACACTAAATTTCAGAACGATCGCTTGCGCGGCTTTCCATTTACCGTCCTGACAGACGGACAGACAGCAAAACCCATATGAGTCAAGGATACCCTTTCTTCCCCCACCCTCACCCCCTACCCATACATCTTCACATACACACAGACGTACAGGGGTGGGTGATTGTAAATGATGCGGCAGGGTGTGTGTGTGTGTGTGTGTGTGTGGGCGGGGGGAGGGGGGGGGGTTGAGAAGTTTTTCCACCACGTAAGGGTGATATTAACGAGAAAAAGGCCAGCACAAATACTGGGCCCCAACCGGGACTCGACCTCACGACCCGAGAACTGAGAGCCCAACGCCCTACCCTTCGGCTATACCGACTTCCCCGCGGCAGAGGAAGAAGAAAGGCTATACCTGGCTAGTCGTGTCTTATGTAAACAGGCAGTAGCTTCAGCCCTGACGTCAGTTTCTCTACAGCCTGCAGGCAATAGTCCTGAAACGACAAACCCAACTTTATTCGTGTTCAGGTCAGGGACGAAGCCGTAAATCTACCTCAGCACTAAGGTAGGCTGCGGGATGACCTGACCCCGCGATGTGCACCAGAGAGCACGTGATTTGCGGCTTCGTCCCGATATTGTTTTGTTGTTGTTGTTGTTGTTGTTTTCCATTTCTGTTCCTTCCATTTCTCACACGACATTGCAACACACACACACACACACACACACACACACACACACACACACACACACACACACACTGACACACACTGACACACACACACACACACACACACACACACACACACACACACACACACACACACACACTGACACACACACACACACACACACACACACTCACACACACTGACACACACACACACACACACACACACACACACACACACACACACTCACACACACACTCACACACACACACACACACACTCACACACACTGACACACACACACACACACACACACACACACACACACACACACACACTCACACACACACACACACACACACACACACACACTCACACACACACACACACACACACACACACTCACACACACACACACACACACACACACACACACACACTCACACACACACACACACACACACACACACACACACACTCACACACACACACACACACACACACACACACACACACACACACACACACACACACACACACACACACACACACACACAAGGGCACGTGTTTGCTATTTAAGTTAGTTATAATGTAGAACTACTGAGGCAAAACATCTGACACATCTTTGGTTCGGAAAATCTAACTCCCAGAAACAAGTAAAGCGAATGGTCCAAAGCCCGGCAAATTTAGCCTCACAAATCCATTCAGAGCTGTTTTCTGTGTCAACCATCGCACCGCCTAGACAGAGTTTGTCTTACACGGGCTGCCGCTACTCAGACAAAAGAAAACCGAAACGCACAGCGCCTGCAACAGTCGGTCAGCCAATTTTTCGCTCAGTTACTCACCTCTGCCTCTCTCGTGATTTCGTTTCCAACGCTCGTGACTTTGTCCAGCACCGAGGTCAGTTGCTCAACCATGCTGGGCTTGTTCGGATCGAGTGACGTCAGGTAGAACAAGATGGTTTCCCTGACCTTCACATTCAAACACAAACAGGGGTGGGGTAGGTGTTTGGGAGTTAAACGTCCTTTTCCACCACGCATGGGCGATGTCAAAGACGGGGCAACGAGAAAAACGACCAGCACAAATATCTGGCCCCAGCCGGAATTCGAATTCACGACCCTGGCATTGAAAGTCCAACACTGCACCAGTCGGCTATCCCGGCTCCCCACCAAACACAAACAGAAAACAGTGTGTAAATAGTAGGTTTGATGTTGTTGTTGTTGTTTGTCCCTGGTGCTTTTTTTTTTTTTTTTTTGGCTGCCCAGACTCGTTGTCAGCTCCAGTGGTGTTCATCCCAGGTCATGGGTGGAACCCACGGAGGACTCGGAAGCTGGGACATTTTTTTTATTATGCATGATGATGGAGATGGGGATGATAGTAAGATGATGCTATGGAGGTCCATGTGGTTTGGGACTGCGGGACAGGGCCGCATTCCACGCACAAATATCCCGGCATTAGCCAGGCCCGGGAACTGCGGCACCTGCGGTGCCGGCCGTGTAATCATCCACATCATAAGACGTGTCATACCAAGGGAAGCACCATCGAAGTCGCACCCGTGAAGTGGGTGAAGCTCGGCTGTGTGGCAACAGCCTCCCCATTGGGCCCATAGCACACCCGCTCTGGGTAGAAGCCGACCTAGGTAGGAAAAATCCCGCTTGCCTCGGCTGGGACTCGAACCTGGGTCTCCCGGTCCATGGTCCGAAGTGCTAACCACTACTCTACGGGGGCCGGTTTGTCCCTGGTGCTTGTTCAAGTGGTCTACATCTCGTCTGATCAGTTGTAGTGTCAGAGGAAGGAAACCCCATTCTCACCTCGCTACGCAGCTTCATGTAATCTCGTGCGTCACGGTTCCTAGCCTGCTGGTTGAGGAACACACTCACAGCAAACGCCTCGGCCCCACGCGCTGCGTGACCACACACACACACACACACACACACACACACACACACACACACGGGTCAACTTCAGAAGTGACAACTAAGAGGCCTTTCACACGCGACGACTTTGCCTACCAGCGGTAAAACACACTCTCAGCCAGTTTCATCCACTTGCAAGGGGCACTGCCCAAAAATCACCGTCACCACGCCTGTAAACACAACACGATTCTTTTTTTTTTCCCCTCGCCAAGCCAGCCAGTCGCCGCTGACCGCGCTTCGTGTTTTGACCAGCTCAAGGCCGGCAGGGCAGTCCGCCCAGTGCACGCTGGTGGCGTGTGAATAGAAAATCCACTCGGCGAGCGCGTGAGCTCGCTGCAGACACTCGCTGCAGACACTCGCTGCAGACACTCGCTGCTGACACTCAGCGTGTGAAAGGCCTCTAACTAATTTCCGCGAGGGATAAGCACGTGTCCAGCCAAACTCCAATGGCCAACGGGAAAAAAAAAATGTCGGGAGATAGGACCCTACCAAGATAATTCACAGGGCGAGTTTATGTGAATAGTTGTTGCTGTGTTGTTTTCAATTTTTTGGGTGGCTAAACCGATTAAACGTGTTTTGCAACATTGTCAACTAATCTTCATCGTTCTTGTCGCGTTAACGTCAGGCGGGTCCTATCTCGCGTAAATCGAACGAGCCTTTTTCGCCGGCCTGATGTAGGTCACCTCTCCTCGTAATTCCCACTGTTTATCGTACTACGTCTGTCACGTGTTCATCCCCCGTTTCCTGTTGCTTCGCTTCATTTTTTTTTTCATGTGTTTCTGGTTTTAGTGCTGACAATATCAAAATTTTGCAATGTGTAAACGGGGAACGGGAAAATAAAAGTATGTTACTTGCGTCAGATCTTGTGTCGGGATGGCTGAGGTTTGCAGCAATGGAAGCGGCGGTAAGCAGATCCCGACCGTGCCCAGAGTGAAGTGGGTGCACCTACACACACACACACACACACACACACACACACACACACACACACACACACACACACACACACACACGCACGCACGCACGCACGCACGCACACAAACGCACGCCAGCACGCACACGCGTACAAACATGCATTGTTGAAAACACCGACAAGAGGACCGTGAAACACGAAAAATGAGAACGTGACACAAATAAGAGAGACAGACAGACAGACCGGCAGACAGACAGGCGGACAGACAGGCCGGTAGGCGGGCAGGTAGGCAGGCATGCGAGTAGGCAGACAAGCAGGCAGACAGACAGACAGGCAGGCAGGCAGACGGACAGGCAGACATGCCGATGGACAGACGAACAGACAGGCGGACAGACAGGCAGGCAGGCAGATGGACAGACAGACAGACAGACAAGAACAAAATAAGGAAATGCGTCGTGACCTTGAGTGTGTTGGCGACCTTGACGGTGGCCACAATGCTTGTGACACTGGTGATCTGCACCTCAACGTTCTGTAGAATGAAGTCCGTTTCCTCTCCGCCAGGGGGCAGCACCACATCGTTCTGTTTGTTCTCAAATCCATACGATATCAACACATCTGCAAGCAGTTCCAGTAGTCAGTCAGTGGAGCTTCAAGAAACAGAATGAGGCCAAATGTCTGCATTATCAGCAAAAAGCGGCAAACTTTGCGTTTTTTGAAAACCGCGACTCCTTCGACTGTGCATAATCCAGGCAACTCTGTCACAGCTGCAGAGTTCTCAGCGCTTCGGGGACCCTGATCAAACCAGAGCACGAGTTTGCCGTGACATTATTTGGCTTTTGGTCAGTGAGCTACAGTGTCTAGCGGATGTTAAGTGCCGCGTGATCTTTCTCGCTCAGTGTCAAAACGCAAACTGAGCTGGGAAATCAGGCTGCCCTTGGCTTTTATTGGGGTTTCAGGCACGCTGAAAACCCTGCAACTGTGAGTTGACTGTGCTTGCAAAATGTTTTCACTTCGGGTGGGGTGGGGTGGGTGGGGTGGGGTAGGGTGGGGTAGGGTAGGGTAGGGTAGAGTGGGGTGGGTGGGGTGGGGTAGGGTAAGGTGGGGTAGGGAAGGGTGGGGTAGGTTAGGGTGGGGTAGGTTAGGGTAGGGCAGGGCAGGGTGGGGGTAGGTTAGGGTAGGGCAGGGTAGGGTGGGGGCAGGGTAGGGTGGGGTAGGGTAGAGTGGGGTGGGGTAGGGCAGGGTAGGGTGGGATAGGGTAGGGTGGGGTAGGGTAGGGCAGGTTAGGGTGGGGTAAGGTAGGTAGAGGGGGTAGGGTAGGTAAAGGGGGTAGGGCAGGGTAGAGTGGGGTGGAGTAGGGTAGGGTAATGTAGGGTAGGGTAGGGTTGGGTAGAGTAAAGTTTCATCGACGCACATTATCCGTCTCCTCTCCGACGTTCAAGGGAGCCGGGGTGGTCGAATGGTAGAGTGTTGGACTTCTAATGCTCGGGTCGTGAGTTCGATCCCCGCTGGGGCCAAATATTTGTGCTGGCTTTTTCATCGTTGCCCCGTCTTTGATATCACTCTATGTGGTGGAAAAGGACGTTAAACCCCCAAACACCTACCTATCCGACGTTCAAAGCGCCGCAGGGCTGGATGACAAAGCAGTGAAAGCCTACTGCTACTCACGTGCAAACCTCCACCCTGCGAGGCACTCTGTTTCTGGTTTCCTCGCCATCGGCCACAGCCTACTCTTCTTTGAAAGATGGACGCGGGAGTTTTAGCAAATATTTGATAAACCAATACATCAAACCAACCAAACACGAAAACAAATCAGATGGTCGGACTCACCTTCATCCTGCTGGTCAGGGTCCTTCACCAGAAGTCTGTAGAAGCGCCCCCTGGCGTTGAAAGCGCGTGTAGGACCGCCATGACACTCCAGCACCGGGTAGGGTGTGGTCAGAGTAACCATGGTGACGGGGGAGGGGCCGCGGGACGGGAAGGGCTGGCCATGCACGCTACATGACATGCCGGTTACCGTCTCAAGTTTTGTCACGTTCACTGGGCATTCTGCTATCCCCACCCTCTCGCTGCCGTTGGACTCCGCTATCGCCAAGAAGAGTTACGCTAAGTTGGTATAGCTCGCCCGCTAGGGGGTGCAAATGTATACCAGTCATGCACAGGGGGGAGCAACTGTACACCAGCTCTCTGCTCGGCGGGGTGATTGTATCCCGCTCTTCAGTCCGGTCAGCTCTCGAGATATTGCTTAGCTAGTTTCACCGAAAGGCTCATTTCCAAAAAGCGGAACGGTTACAAATTACAACAGATATTATACATGCACATATATCTTCACCATCATCGTTTAATGCTTTCGTTTAGGATACATTTATAAAACGAAGTTGGCTGTCACGTGACTTCAAGTGGTGAGACCCAAATCCAGGATACATTTGCACCCCGTCCCGCGCAGCTGGTGTACATCTGCTCCCCCTGCAAATGGGGAGCCGGGGTGGCCGAATGGTAGAGCGTTGGACTTTCAATGCTCGGGCCGTGAGTTCGAATCCCGGCTGGGGCCAAATATTTGTGCTGGCCTTTTTCTCGATGCCCCGTCTTTGATATCACCCTTATGTGGTGGAAAAGGACGTTAAACTCCCAAACACCCACCCACCCACGCACCCACCCCCCTACAAATGACTTGTATACATATATCCAACAGGCCAACTATACCAACTGAGCAAGAGTCACAGACAGAAACACTGACTGAGACGACAGTGGGTAGGTGTTTAGGAGTTTTACGTCAGTTTCACCGTGTATGGGTGATCGAAGACGGGGCATCGAGAAATACGCCAGTACAAATATTTTGCCCCAGCCAGGATTGGAAATCACGATCCGAGCACTGACATTCATACGCTGTACTATTCCGCTATCCCCAACAATCAGTAGCACTGATGAGGAAAGCTCCAACAAGTACGGTAGATAAAAAATAACAAGTTTTTAAAGAAAAGCCAATTCTCCTCAATATATTTGTGCCACCAACCACCACCTTGAATCAGTCAGCAGGCCAGTGCAGAGGCCCGTGAGAGAGAAGAAAATGGCCGACCCACGCTATCCCAGCATCCCTCTGTGTATGCATAAACATGACGCGAAAGGCGTCGTCTGCTACTGCCCTGGCCAGACGCTACCGGAGAGAAACACAAAATTGTCGGTGGCACAAAATTAATTAACTGCCTTAATTCTTATGTATATCGTCAGTGGTTTTATGCTTTTTGTGTTTATCACTACACGGGGGTATTTGGCAAAGATGCTGCCGTTGTATCGAAACATTCCTCTTCATTCAACAACAACAGGAGGAACAACAATAACAACAACAACATAACAACGTATCCAACAGCAATGTTCTCATACTGACCTGTAAGGATCACGCGAAAGATGAGCAGGTTTCCGACCCATGCTGGGACGTTCTCCATCCACCCGGCTTTCAGCTTGAGGCGTTTCTGGGTGACCTCCTCCTCGTCAGCGAACGACGTCAGAGGTTCCTTGAAACTGGGTGAGTTTGGGGCGGTGTAGGTCCACCTGTAAGTCAGGCTAGTATCCTGGAGAAAGTAACACAAAATTTAAAAGTGTTTGAGGACTTACATACAATTTCAGATTTAAAAAAAAAAAAATCAAGTATGCTGAAGATTGTTTCCACAAGTAAAGTTTACTAAAACTCTAAAGTAATGACGACCCTGACCTGGGGACAGTTTGTACACTCCGCCGCCAACACCGTCACCTCGTGCACGCTCCCTCCGTCACAGTTCACGTAACACCTGATAGCTGCGGACAGTCCACCCTCAGCCTGACCTTGGATGACCTTGGAACTGTTGCCGACAAGGGCGAGGTTGTGTTTTAGCCTGACTTGTACCAGGACCGACATGGTGTTGTTTACAGTCAAGCCACGGACCACAAGCTGTCCATCTGAAGTAAGAAAGCACACGAACAATAGTTATTTATCTGTCATAACTGGTGTTGATGTGAGAGCATAATGATAATAGAGAGACTCAGCTCAGAACTGAGGAACTAAGTCCCACCCAACTCCTTACAAACCCGGCCAAGCGTAAAACACAACCCAGCCACTACAAGAAGTAAAGACAAGCCTTGCCATGCCCAGCTACAACAACAACACCACCAACAAGAAGCGTTCACGTGTCAGATACTTCAGAAATGCTGGCCCCACTGTGTGGAACTCTCTGCCAGAGCCTCTTTGGAGAGTTCCTAACATCCAGCCATTCAGAAGAGGCGTTACAACTCATCTTGCATTGTGTTAAATACACACACACACACACACACACACACACACACACACACACACACACACACACACACACACACACACTCTCTCTCTCTCTCTCTCTCGGGATAGCCAAATGGTCGAGTGTTGGACTCCCAATGCTCGGGTCGTGAGTTCGAATCCCGGCTGGGGCCACATATTTGTGCTGGCCTTTTTCTCGTTGCCCCGTCTTTGGTATCACCCATACGTGGTCGAAAAAGGACGTTAAACTGCCAAACACCCACCCACACACACACACCCTCTCTCTCTCTCTCTCTCTCTGAGATTCCGAGTTCCCTCCTACGCTCGTACTAGTCCGCTATGAGACACTACGAGAAAGAAATATGAGAAGAGATCAGGCAGCGTGAGAAAATAAAATAAAATAAAAATGGGCTTATTCTATCTTTGCAAAGCCAACTTATGTTTTGGAACAGTTTCGCTCCTGACTGTGTCTGTACGCTCGAAATACTCTCTCTTAATGATTAGTACAGCTCTTAAAGCGGTACAATGTTGTGAACACTCTGCCCGGACGGTCGAGCATTACAAGTCTATGACTGCTGTTGCACTGCTGGAGAGCTCAGTGTGCTCGCCGCGTTATCAAACAGGATTTTGTTGGCTGAGTGCCAGCATTACAGACGCTGTCACTGTCCAGGTGTCTAAGCGGTGTGATGATGGATGCCATGAAAACAGTTGAGCACGATCTTTGAGCATCAAAATGGTAGCGTTAGCCAAATTCATCGCACAGATCATGAATTCAAAGTTTCTCATGGTGTACTTCTGTGCTTCATTATTGGGCGGTTGATTGTGTGGGCGTGAATGCACAGTACGTCTGCGCGCGGATTCCGCCCTCTTTGGCAATGTCTTACCTTGCTGGGAATGTTTCTTGTCGCATGGTAAACCATCACACGTCCAGACAAATCTGTCGGACGGATGAAGATAAAGATATTTGTATTGGTTTCCACCAATCAAACATAGCAAACAGCACAGAATAAGAAAAAGACGAGATGTACATGTACCGTAAAATCAACTCTCTCCCTATAACAAACAAACAAACAAACAAACAAACAAACACCCTGTTGCAGTTACAAATGCTTTCCATAAAAAGAACCTAATGCAAACAATTGCTTATCTACCCCTTGCGTTAACTCAAGTTTCTATCTGTACAAAACAACAACAACAAAGCAAAAAAAAAAAAAAAAAAAGCAAAAAACCTCCCAGGTAGGAATGTTTATCGTAACAAGAACCCAATGCGAACAACTGATTATCTACCCCTGGCCTATAGGAACCGGGGCAGATCAAGTTTGTGAAAATTATACAGGCTTCGGACACCGATTTGTGGAATTCAAACGGAGTTGTCGCCCTCTAACTGTAACACCCTGTGCTTTTTTTTTTTTCTTTTTTTTTTTAAACATCAGGACCAGCTGCAAGAACGTCTGTGACATCATGATTACATTAGTAAGCTGAAGAAACAAGGGTTGATCTGGCCCACCAGCTTCAGCTGAAGACCCAGAACCCTCTCAGGCTAATGCTGACAAGAAAAATCAGAGAGGGGGAACGGGAGGAGGGGGGGGGACAAAAGAAGAGCGGGCGTGGGAGTTTGGGGAGTTTAACGTCCTTTTCCCCCACGCATGGGTGATATAAATGACGGGGCAAGGAGACACAGGGCAGCACAAATATTTGGCCCCAGCCGGGATTGGGGAAAAAGAAAAAGAAGAAGTAGCAAACAGTACAAAATAATGATAATAATAATGATAATGATAACAACCATCATGCGGAGGGAATCATGTGTCTGAAGACAATTTTCTGTTTTGAAAGGTATTTTTAGAACAGATAAGAAAGTATTTTTGAATTTGAGCAAATAAAAGCGACATAAAAGGGACAGAAACCACTTAACTTTGACAAAGGACGGCACAGGTCGACGTTTCGGCTTTCGCCTTCTTCAGGACATAAACAAATGGGACATAACTTCAACAAAAAAACAAAAGGTAACTCTGCGGACGTACTGACATGCACGGCGCGGGGAAAGAAAAAAAAAAAAAAAAAAACGATGGGCGAGAAAAGGACCACAAAAAGACCAAAAAAAAATAGTAAAAATATCACAACACCTATTAAGCCGAAACGTCGACCTGTGCCGTCCTTTGTCAAAGTTAAGTGGTTTCTGTCCCTTTTATGTCGCTTTTATTTGCTTAACTTGTAACCACTTCGCAGTCATTACCGTTTCCGTTTCTTTTGAATCTGAATTTTGAATTGAACTGAATCATCATCATTATCATCATCATCATCAAATGTTCCAGAGTCTTGAGACTGGCAGCAAGAGGAACCCACACAAACTGAGAAGCGCCGCCTGGCGGGTCGCCGACAAAGTGTGTGCACGTGACGTCCAGCAGAAGTGGTTGGTCCACTGGATGGTACAGTTGTCTCCCCGGCGGGTCCAGAACCACGCGCAACTCTCGCGGGAGTGTGACGTAGCCCTGTCGGGAAAACCGCCATTACACATTGCATGATCTCTTCTCATATCTCTTTCTCGCAGTGTCTTATGGTGGACTAGTTCGAACGTAGGAGGGAACTCGGAAGCTCAGAGAGAGAGAGAGAGAGAGAGAGAGACTCACACAGTGCAGACCTCGGGCACTGCCCAACCCTGCCACGTGCATGGTGAGTCTGCTGCAGACGGCCACCAGACCACTCGGCGCGCTCCGCAGATCGAAGACGGCTCGACTACCGCCATACTGCACGCTCACTTGCTGCCTGGGCCAAGCTTCCGGATCCAAACACTCACCG
The DNA here is from genome assembly GCA_018292915.2 of Batillaria attramentaria. NCBI lineage: Eukaryota > Metazoa > Mollusca > Gastropoda > Batillariidae > Batillaria > Batillaria attramentaria. The sequence goes on along the minus strand of JACVVK020000406.1, from coordinate 42,661 downwards.
CTGTCTGACGACTGTCCTGCGGCCGTCACCCACCACTCCGACACAGACGCACACGCCGGGTCCGTGTAAATGGCCGCCGCAAGGGGCGTCACTCTGTCCGCAACGAGGGGCATCGCTGGGACTGCTGCCCCTTTCACGACGTGGTCGTTGAGCGTCATCCGGGAGTTGCGCCGGCATCGCTCCAGTTCCACTGTCTCGCTGTCCGCGTGCTTGATGTCGACCTGCAGGACAAGCTGCTTCATTCCCAGGCTAGGTGTGGCCGTCACGTTGAACCTCGCCGTTTTGGTTTGGGGCCACAAACTGAAGGTCACATAAACATAATCAAATGAGACGGGTCAGGGATGGGTAAGGGGTGGCTGTTGGGAGTATAACGCCCTTTTCCACAACCTACGGGTGAAACCAAAGACGGGGCAACGAGGAGAAAGGTTTTATGTTGGGGCCGAATGTTTGTTCTGGCCTCTTTCTCATTGCCCCGTCTTTGATGTCATCCATACGTGGTGGAAAAAAAGACGTTAAATTCCCAATCACCCGCCCACCCAGTTATTTCGCTGTGTTGGTAGGCAAGGACGGCGCATTGATCAGTGAACTGGGAAAATTAAGTTGACAGCTTTTTCATTTTTTGCTTGCTGTCAAATAGACATGTACAGCTGCCGGAAACTATTGTCCGTTGGAGTTGTAACGTAATGGAGTAACCTGACGTTTTTGTAGAGGGCGCAGCGTAGAGATCTTTGGCACCGCCCCCCCCCCCCCCCCCCCCCCCCGTGGTGTAGTGGTTAGCACTTCGGACCATGGACCGGGAGACCCGGGTTGCCACACCGCCGAGACTCACTTCACGGGTGCGACTTTGTGGGTACTTCCCTTGGTATGACACATCTCTTGATGTGGATGATTACATGGGCAGCACCGCACGTGCCGTTGTTCCCGGGCCTGGGTTAACGCCATATTTTATGACAGAACAGGTGGAATGCGGCCCTGTCCCGTAGTCCCAAACCACACGGACCTCCATAGCATTATTATACCATTATTCTCATGTTATCCTCTAAAATGATAATACAAATTGCCCAAGCTTCCGAGCCCTCCGTGAATTCCACCCATGGGAGGAACACCACTAGAGCTGGCAAAGAGTTGGGAGCAGAAATAGAAATCTTCGGCGGACCGGTCCCCGTAGTGTAGTGGTTAGCACTTCGGACCATGGACCATGGGTTCGAGTCCCAGCCGAGGCAAGCGGAATTTTTCCTACCTAGGTCGGCTCCTACGCAGAGCGGGTGTGCTATGGGCACACCCGCTCTTGCCACACAGCCGAGATTCACCCACTTCACGGGTGCGGCTTTGGGGGTGCCTCCCTTAGTATGACACGTCTTATGGTGTGGATGATTACACGGCCTGGGCCTGGTTAATGCCGGGATATTTATGACAGGAATGTGGCCCTGTCCCGCAGTCCCAAACCACATGGACCTCCACAGCATCATCTTACCATCATCCTCATCTACATCATCATGCATAATATATATAAAAAATTTCCCAGCTTCTGAGTCCTTCGTGTCTGTCTGTCTGTCTGTCTGTGTCTGTCTGTCTGTCTGTCTCTCTCTCTCTCTCTCTCTCTCTCTCTCTCTCTCTCTCTCTCTCTCTCTCGGGGAGCCGGGTTGTCGAATGGTAGAGCGCTGGACTTCTAATGCTCGGGCCGTGAGTTCGATCCCGGCTGGGGCCAAATATTTGTGCTGGCTTTTTCATCGTTGTCCCGTCTTTGATATCACCCTATGTGGTGGAAAAGGACGTTAAACCCCCAAACACCCCAAACACCCAACCCTCTCTCTCTCTCTCTCTCTCTCTCTCTCGAGCTGGCAAAGAGTTGGGGCAGCAAAAAAAAAAAAAAAAAAAAAAAATCTTCGGCGGCCTGGGCCTGGTTAATGCCGGGATATTTATGCCAGGAAGCGTGGAATGTGGCCCTGTCCCGCAGTCCCAAACCACATGGACCTCCACAGCATCATCTTACCATCATCCTCATCTACATCATCATGCATAATAAAAAAAATGTCCCAGCTTCTGAGTCCTCCGTGTCTGTCTGTCTGTCTGTCTGTCTGTCTGTCTGTCTGTCTCTCTCGAGCTGGCAAAGAGTTGGGGCAGAAAAAAAAAAAAAAAAAACTTTGACGGTACGTGACCTTAAACGTTGCCACACGGTGGGACGTCCAGTTGTCAGTTTGGCTTTGAGTTCGTCAGGTACCAAATGCTGGTCCCACAGCCGCACGTCCTGCCCGGGGTTCCCGCCCTGCCACACACGCAGTTTACAGTGTCGGACCTGACCCAGCGACAAGCTGTACGTGAGGTTGAAGGCGAAAGTATCGGGGATCTTGAAGACCAGGTAGATGACGACGAAGTCTGACAATGTCTGATGGGAAGGATCCACTAGTATCTTGGCGATGAATTCTGGGCATTTTTAAAATAAAGAAAAGAAAGATGTCGAAATCTGAAAATGTCCGTGAGATTGGATCCACCACTATCTTGGCAATGAATCCTGCTGAAATTTAAAATAGACGAATGCAGTTCTACATTTCTAAACTTTAAATATTTGGGCTGACGCTTCGCAAAATGTGATCGTAATGTGTTAATGTCCGATGTCTGTGAGAAAGAATGTGTGTAATTCACGTGAGCGTGCGTGTCAGGTTCACTTAGCGGCACTTTGAGCGAAAAAAGGCTGCATTTACTGAATGAAACTGAAGGTTTATGGAAGAGCAACTCGCTCTCACGACTGCCCAGAAAAGCTCAGTTGGAAGAGTTCGCCCGTTAGGGGGTGCAAATGTATACCAGTCAATTCCGTCGATATTTCGCATAAAGTAAATTCCTAGAACGAAAGTCAGCGGCCACGTGACCACCTCGCCAGACCCCGGAGTACATTTGTACCCCCTCCCGCCTTGCGGGGATACAGTCGCCCCCGTTAGTGGACGACTGTTTATGCATTGACTGGTATACATTTGCATCCCCTAACGGGCGAACTAGACCAACTGAGCCCCAGTAAAGGGGAACAACCTGCACTGGCTTTAATAGTCACATGGTTAGGGATCAAATAAGCTACATTGCATTCATTTTGCGTTTCTCTTTTTGCTGTTGTTTTCCATTGTCACTGATAATTTGTATGTGTGCTTTGTTTGTCTGTTTGTTACTTTGTATGTTTGTTTACGTTGTTTCGAAAATAGGTTAGTCAGTTGGACGCGTCCGTCAGGTTCAAACAAAATAAACGAAAGAACCGGCCCCCGTAGTGTAGTGGTTAGCACTTCGGACCATGGACCGGGAGACCCGGGTTCGAGTCCCAGCCGAGGCAAGCGGGATTTTTCCTACCTGGGTCGGCTCCTACCCAGAGCGGATGTGCAATGCGCCCGATGGGGAGGCTGTTGCCACACAGCCGAGATTCATCCACTTCACGGGTGCGACTTTGGGGGTGCTTCCCTTGGTATGACACGCCCTATGATGTGGATGATTACACGGCCGGCACCGCAGGTGCCGTAGTTCCCGTGCCTGGTTAATGCCGGGATATTTATGACAGGAAGCGTGGAATGCGGCTCTGTCCCGTAGTCCCAAACCACAGGGACCTCCATAGCATAATCTTACCATCATCCTCATCTCCATCATGATGCATAATAAGAATTACCCCAGCTTCCGAGCCCTCCGTGGATTCCACCCATTACCTGGGAGGAACACCACTGGAACTGGCAAAATAGTTGTGGCAGCAAAAAATAAATAAATAAATAAATAAAATAAACAAACGATCGTGTAGCAGTTCTTGTTGTTGTTGTTGTTGTTGTTGTCAGTTGTTGTCGTTGTCGTTGTCGTCGTCGTCGTTGGTGTCGTCGTTGTTGTTGTCGTTTGCTAACCACCGTCCAAGCGTCACTGTCACCTCCATGAGGGCATGTGGGATTTTCTGTATCCAGTTTCCATTGGCCGGAAGTCTGACACACGGCTCTAGCCACAAGATGGCCGTCTACACAGGTCACGTTGCACACGGCACCACACTGGGAAGGGGACGTAACGCAGCTGGCGGGCTGCACCACCATGTTGTCGGTCACACTCCGCTTTGGGCACGTGATCTCTGAGACGCAGGGTACGTTTGTGTGTGTTATTTGAAATAAAACACTTCACGGAACTGTAGCGTGACTTGTTATACAACACTTCATAAAACTTCAGGATCCGTATAAAAAGGGGGAGCCGAGGTGGTCGAATGGTAGAGCGTTGGACTTCTAATGCTCGGGTCTTGAGTTCGATCCCGGCCAAATATGTGTGCTGGCTTTTTCTTCGTTGCCCCGTCTTTGATATCACCCTATGTGGTGGAAAAGGACGTTAAATGCCCAAACACCCACCCCGTTTACTTGAAAAAAAAAATTCATGTAATTTGCTTTTCTGATTTTCTAAATACGCGCAGATGAAGACGATTCATGCCTGACTCAGAAAGGATAGACTGCATGTGTGTGTGTGTGTGTGTGTGTGTGTGTGTGTGTGCGTGCGTGCGTGCGTGCGTGCGTGTGTGTGTGTGTGTGTGTGTGTGTGTGTGTGTGTGTGTGTGTGTGGGCGTGCGTGCGTGCGTGCGTGTGTGTGTGTGTGTGTGTGTGTGTGTGTGTGTGTGTGTGTGTGTGTGTGTGTGTGTGTGCTGAGGAGGTTTAAAGTATGAAGGGTTCCAAACTGTTTCTTTTTTCTGCTTCAACGATAACTGACATTAACATCAGCAGCAGCAACAACAACAACAACGACGACGACGACGGCAGATATATGCAGCTTCATTGTCACCTTGCCGAGTTATGCCTCCTTGAACCAGAGTCACAGCCATTACCAGGAGAGCCCCACACCAGACGGTTGTCCCGCTGACAAGAACCACGATCAGTAAATCACATGAGATCAGATCTGTCATGCTTTTAGATTTCCAGCAGAGTAAACAGGCCAACAAAATCCGTGGTGCAACTCTGTCTATCTGTCTGTCTGTCTGTCTGTCTGTCTGTCTCTCTCTCTCTCTCTCTCTCTCTCTCTGTGAGCCTAATCTTAAAAAAAAAAACTGCGATAAAAAAGCAATATTATCATCTTCTGTGGTTACAAAACACACACACACACACACACACACACACACACACACACACACACACACACACACACACACACACACACACACAACTAAACCAGGCCGAAGGATTGGACAGCGCTAATAGAAAACAGTTCATTACAACACAGGAAACTTTGCTCGAGCTGCGCACAAAGTAGTCCACGATTCCTGTAAAAACGAAAACTCCAAAAGCTAACGTAGGTCCTATGTGATGTTTTGCCTGCACGCTCCTTGGCACAGGACCTCACGCAACCACAACACAAAATGTCTTGAGAAGGACAAAGTCAACCGATCTGCTCAACTCTCGCTTCTCAACCAAGAAACAAAATTAATGGCCTCTGTAGCAACACTCACGCCTTCATGGTGTGGACGGCGAACATCTCTTCATCGCCAGTAATACGCTGCCATTTTCTGTTGACACGTGATTCTATAAATCGCGACAATATTCTGTTCTCAAGAATAAGTATGACGTCATGGTGATGTTCAGCGTTCTAAGCGTTGTTCTCTTAGTTACGGACAATTGAATTTACATCGTTCCGTGTTCTAATTTTTGGCTCACTTGTGTAACAAAGTGAGTCTATGTAATAACCCTCCGTCGTCTGTCTGTGTGTCTGTCTGTCTGTCTGTCTGTCTGTCTGTCTGTCTGTCTGTCTGTCTGTGTGTCCGCAGTAAACCTTAACACTGGCATTTTCTCAGAAACTATGAGCAGCAGAGGCACCAAACTTGGCAAGCTGATAGACAGCCATAAGACCTTTCACAACATACTATAATGATTGACCTTGACCCAAGGTCAAGGTCACTAAAGCTGTCTGTTTGGAAATTTTACATTGGCATTTTCTCAGAATTTAGAAAAGCCAGAGACATCAAACTTAGCATGGCGATGGATATTGACAACACCTTTACTGACATACCTGTATTAAGTGACTTTGAATCAAGGTCAAGGCCATACAAGCTGTTTTGCGGAAAACCTTCCAAAACCTTAACATTGGCATTTTCTCAGAAACAATGAACAGCAGAGGCACCAAACTTGGCAAGCTGATAGACAGCCATAAGACCTTTCAAAACATACTATAATTATTGACCTTGACCCAAGGTCAAGGTCACTAAAGCTGTCTGTTTGGAAATTTTACATTGGCATTTTCTCAGAGTTTAGAAAAGCCAGAGACATCAAACTTAGCATGGCGATGGATATTGACAACACCTTTACTGACATACCTGTATTCAGTGACTTTGAATCAAGGTCAAGGCCATACAAGCTGTTTTGCGGAAAACCTTCCAAAACCTTAACATTGGCATTTTCTCAGAAACAATGAACAGCAGAGGCACCAAACTTGGCAAGCTGATAGACAGCCATAAGACCTTTCAAAACATACCATAATGACTGACCTTGACCTAAGGTCAGGGTCACTAAAGCTGTCTGTTTGGAAATTTTACATTGGCATTTTCTCAGAATCTGGAAAAGCCAGAGACATCAAACTTTGCATGATGATAGACATTGACAACACATTTACTGACATACCTGTATTAAGTGACTTTGAATCAAGGTCAAGGCCATACAAGCTGTTTTGCGGAAAACCTTCCAAAACCTTAACATTGGCATTTTCTCAGAAACAATGAACAGCAGAAGCACCAAACCTGGCTTGCTGATAAACAGCAGCAAGACCTTTCAAGACTTACCATTTTGAATGACCTTGACTGAAGGTCAAGGTCGTCAAAGATGTGTAATTGGAAATTTAAAATTGCCATTTTCTCAGAATGTAGTGGTACCAGAGGCATCAAACTTTGCATGGCATGATAGACATTGACAAAACCTGTACTGGCATAACCTGTACTGGCATACTTGTATTCAATTTCCTTGGGTCAAGGTCAAGGCCATTCAAGATGTTTTGTGGAGACTTTAACGTTAGCATTTCCTTGGAAACAACAAACAGCAGCAAGGCACAATGATAGGCAGCAAAGAGACATATGCAGACATACCCATTTGAGTGACCTTGACTCAAGGTCAAGGTCATTACAGCTGTCTGTTGTAAAATTTTACATTGCCATTTGTACAGAAACTACAAAAATTAGAGTTATCAAATTTGGCATAATGATAGTCACTGATAAGCTCTTCACTTACAGATCTCATTTGAATGACCTTGACCAAGGTCAAGGTCATAGAAGCTGTCCTGGGAAAACTGTTATGTTGCCATTTGCTGTTTTCTTAGGAACTATGAACACAAGACACCTTATTTCGTGAAAGCTAGTGATAAGAGCTTTAGAAACATACTCTTTTGAATGACCTTGACCCATCTCACAAGTGAGCCAAGGAGGCTTTGCTCCTCTAGTTGATATTCTATTCGGTTGAAGTCCTTAGTTGCGGACCATTGAATTTGCATCGTGCCGTGTTCCAAGTTTTTATGGTCTATTTGGTAGAAGCATTTATAGTTGCCGGCAAATGAATTTCCATTGTCCAGTGTTCAAAGTTTTGATGTTTTATGCGTTGAAGTCCTCAGTTACGAACAGTTGAATTTACATCGTCCCATGTTCTAAGCGTTTAATGTTCTAATGGGTTGATGCATCTATAGTTGTGGACATATGATTTTCCCTTGTCCGGCGTTACAAGCTTTGATGTTCCATATGATTGAAGTCCTCAGTTGCGGTCAGTTGAATTTCCATCGTCCCGTGTTCTGTTTTGATTGTTTTAGATGTTTCTATTGGGTTTAACAACAACAACGATTTGAACTGCAGTTCGTGTGGTGTCACAGTGTGAGTGGGAATGAATGCTGTGTAACAAACGTTATGATGTGGAAACACAGACACACAGCAATGTGTAGATTTCGTCACGACAACGGACAGACATGAAACCAAGGACAAGACAGAATCATACAAGAAATCTTTTCCACAACAAACACTCAAGTCAGGATTTGGTTCAGTTTCCAAAGTGTTATTGAAAATAGATGTTCAAAAGTATTTGTATACCATGTAACAACGAGAAACTAAAAATAAAAGCAATCCGTTTGATTTGTTATGGGGTAAGAAAAATGACCCTCCCTCTTCCCCCCCATTCAAAATATGCTGAAATGACACAAACACGAGGGCCCTAGCTGACCATCAAAACGATAAACATTACTGAAAATGTATCAACATAATCTATCAACATAACCTATCAAAATAACCTATCAACATAATCTATCAACATAATCTATGAAAATAGTCTATCAACATAACTTATCAACATTCTATCAACAGGATCTATCATCATCTAACAACATCATCTATCAACATCATCTATCAACATAACCTGTCAACACAGTCTATCAACATAACATATCAACATAATCAATCCAAACAGCTAAAGTCGAACATTGAACAAATTAACCAAAACGCGTGACAAACACTGTGACAAACCTGAAATTTAAAATACTACATTTCCTACTGTTTGATCTCTTTTTCTGATGTTTACAGCATTTACAATATTTATGACATTTACAATATTAACAATATAGTATTTACATTGTTTACAGTTTCCACGGTAGTCATAAAACAGTTAAACAGTTACATTTTTTTTAATTGTTTCGTACAGCATTTACAATGTTTGTACAGTAATGAGTATTTACAATGTTTGTACAGTATTTACAATGTTTGTACAGTATTTAAATTGTTTGTACAGTATTTACAATGTACAGTATTTACAATGTTTGTACAGTATTTACAATGTTTGTGCAGTATTTACAATGTTTGTACAGTACAGTACAGTACAGTACAGTACAGTACAGTACAGTACAGTACAGTACAGTACAGTACAGTACAGTACAGTACAGCATTTCCACTCCATAAAGCAACGACAGTACAGTGTATGGGATGACAGTTGCTAGTTTCTGTCTGTGGGAGATTTCTTCTCTGATCACAAACAGTCTCTATCGCCATGTTTGTCTTTCCACCAACTGTCTTCAAGGCTTTAATTACCAAGTCAAATTGAGCCATCCTATAAGAACACAAGCATGTAGTGCCGGTTGTTTTCAAAAAAACAAACTTTATCCAAAGAAAACAAATCACAAGGTCGGTACTGGTGTGGTCACGTGTTTCTGTCCACGAACCATCTTCCTATCAACCTAGTCTGTTTCCACGGACCATCTTTCAATCATTCGTTATTCGCCATTTTGTTTTTACCCTGTGATTGACGTCTGTGTCAGTTTCCTACTCAACTCTCCCTGTAAGATAGTGTAGTTTTAATTTGACTAAAGTATTGTCTACAGTATTCGGTTCAAACAGGCTTTTAGCTTCTCAATATTGTTATACTTCTCTTCCACAACCTTATTCAACATGTCCATGATATCTGATGTTTTAACAGTCACTGGCATTGTCACTGGGTATGACATCAGTTGTTGTTGTTGATGATGAAGCTGCTGTTGATGACGATGATGAAGATGAGGATGATGGATGCCGTAACGGACATTCTATTCACTAACTGTATGGGTCAATATTTGATTCAGCACTGTAAGTACAGGAAATACTGACGGTAGGAAGCCGTAACTCCGGAGATTTTCTCCCTTGGTATGTACACGGTGTCTAAGGAGGATTCGTTACAAGTCAAACTATTTTACACACACACACACACACACACACACACACACACACACACACACACACACACACACACACACACACACACTAATAGAGAGAGAGCGGCTAGAGTGGTGATGTAATAGAAAGCGGGCTGTGCAAACTCCTTTGAAGTTACAGAAAGTAATACTGTCAGTACGATCTGTGTTACCAGTCTGTGTTCTTTCCCTCTGCACGAATCACGTCATTTTATTACGTTTTTCTTGCGTGACGTCACAAATTGGCGGTCGCTAGAAAATAACGTCACAAAAAGTAACACATGTTGTTAACACAGGCCTGGTGTAAATATTATTTGACACTCAGATCTCCATCAGCGGAGCGTCAACTACATCATGTTTACCTTTCTCCACGTCACTGTGACGTCACAACGAGGACCGTTAGAATGGGGAAACCGGCGCGGATGTACAGCGCGTCACGAGGGGGGTCAGACTAGAGCAGAATACAAAGTGAATCTTGTGAGGAACTACGACAACGACAACTTTAACGGTCAAAACGGTCGGGAGGGAAACGGGAAAGGGTGGAGCTGGGAGGGGAGGGAGGGAGGGATTAAGCGTGTTTGGGTTGTGCATCATCATCATCATCATCATGACTAGTGACAGGGCTGGAGGGATCAAGTAAGATCACCAACATGTACAACGAGTGATGTAGAGCGGGACATGAGTCTCAGTCTGTCTGTAGCATCTATATCACCAACAACAGCCCATTCCCCCACGACAACAACGACTCGCCTCTCGAGCCCTGTCACAACACACCTGTCTGTCACCATGATCGTGTCCTTCATGGCGACAGCCACGTCCCTGATGGCAGCTTCATCATCACGTGACGTCACCACCTGTACGGGCAGGCCGCGCGCACGGAGTCTGCTGACCACAGGTAGGTTGTCACGTGGTACACGACACAGGATGACGGTGTCCCGGTACTGCAGGTCATGACCTGGTGACACGACAACCACAACAACGGCTCATACACATCGTTTGCTGAAAGTGGTGGTGGTGGTGTAGTTGTGGTAGTCGTAGTCGTGTCAACCGACCTAACGCTAGCGAGTGTGTGAGCGATGACGTCATGCAAACAACAAACGGTTATCTGTGTACAGTGAGTGAGCGAGAGAAAATCGAGCAAGAGAGCGATAGAGTGAGTGAGTGAATGAATGAACGAATGAAAGGGAACGAGCGAGCAGGACAGATCTAAACTCGGTGAGTGAGTGGGTGAGTGCGTGAATGAACGAGTGAGCGAGTGGTACACGTGACACATACCCGACTGACCCACCCGCAGCTCCACCAGTAAGTTGACGATGTTGTCCGCACAACGTTCACAGTCCTCTGGCAGGCCCCCTGTGTGACCAGGTAATAGTGTGACACCAGACTCCAGTGTCAATGTCCCGTGCTGTAACCACCTGACCTCGGGGCCGTCTGTCGGGGCGGGGATGGCGCTGCTGCTGTACCTCAGGACTTTCTTACCATCAATATGATGTGACTTCTCTATTTCTGTGACAATTGCCGGCGGACAGCGCAGTGGGCGGGTGAGGGTTTCCACAGAAACACACGGCGGTACCCGGACACGGTCCACTGCCGCTGCCCACAGGTGTAGGGAGGGAACACGGTTTGACAGGTGAGTGACGAACTCGGAGAACCTGCCGCTAGTGTTGTTGTAGTCACTGTTACAGAGAATGGAGAGGGAGACAGTCAGTCAGGGTGTTGGCAGTGATCATACGTGACGGTTTTAGGTGGCTGTTAATGACGTTATTTTGGCTTTGCCCTGTCCTTAGCCATGTGTGACGTCATAACACAGTATCTGTCGTCATCAGTAGGTAAAAATCTTCACTCTTTATGCTATTTCTGTCGCTCTATATGGATGCGTGCGTGCGTGTGAGCGTGCGTACATGTGTGTGTGTGTGTGTGTGTGTGTGTGTGTGTGTGTGTGTGTGTGTCCCGTCATCACAGTACAACTTACAATGGGTCGCCATAAAACGCCTCATCGGCGATGATGTAAAGTTCTCCATTATTCGCGGCTGCCGCCAGTTTGTTGACAGCGGTCTCCACGTCTGTCTTGTTGTTAAAGTCGTACATATGGCGGTGGACGCGTGGGGCGGCTGCTGGTGTTGCTGTGACGGCAACCTTTAAGGCGTGTATGAGGGCAGTTGAGACAAAGCCGTGTTGGGCGGCTGCTGGTGTTGCTGTTGGACCACCCCCCGAGGCGTGCAGCAGCTGTTGCTCCATAAGTATGATGACGGCACGACTCTCACGGTGTGAACTCAACAAGTGAACGTCCTTTCCCCGCTGCCACCACTGCATGCCCTTTAGTGTCAGCACGACCGTTTTGCCCGTGCCTGTGTGGAAGGAGGGAGTGTTGATGATGTAACATTACCTCGGTGAATACTGAACACAAACACTGCGGACAACAGTTAATAGTTCTACTTATTATACTTATTACTGATCAACAGTCAGTACAGTAGACACCAATACACTCACACTGTCAGTCTCAAGGCCACAGGGAGGTTTACCACAACATTCTGTTTTCATGGAAGGCTTTCATTTTACAGTTTCTACATAGTACTTGAGACGAATACATGTATTACCATTACTACTACTACTACCACCACTACTACAACGTCTACTACTACAACAACAACGTCTACTACAACTGCTACTATTACAACTATTTACTTCACTAACTGTGTACCAACGCCACTACCACTACTACTACTACTACTACCACAGCATCTACTACAACAACTACTACTACACCACCAGTACCACAACTACTATACCACTACAACTAACTACTTCTACCACGGTGTACCACCACCACCATTACCACTACTACTACGACTACGACTACAACAACAACAACAACAAAAACAACAACAACTACTACTACTACTATTATTATTACTTCGACAACAACAACAACTACTATTACTACTACACCGACTAACTACTTCCCCCACAGTGTACCTCCACCACTACCACTACTACTATTACTGCTGCTACAGCTACCACTACTACTACTACAACTAACTAGATCTACTACAGTGTACCCCCACCACTACCACTACTACTATTACCACTGCTGCAGCTACCACTACTACTGTACCACAACAACTAACTACATCTACTACAGTGTACCTCCACCACTACCACTACTACTATTACTGCTGCTACAGCTACCACTACTACCACAACAACTAACTACATCTACTACAGTGTACCCCCACCACTACCACTACTACTATTACCACTGCTGCAGCTACCACTACTACTGTACCACAACAACTAACTACATCTACTACAGTGTACCTCCACCACTACCACTACTACTATTACTATTACCACTGCTACAGCTACCACTACTACCACAACAACTAACTACATCTACTACAGTGTACCCCCACCACTACCACTACTACTATTACCACTGCTGCAGCTACCACTACTACTGTACCACAACAACTAACTACATCTACTACAGTGTACCTCCACCACTACCACTACTACTATTACTGCTGCTACAGCTACCACTACTACTACTACAACTAACTAGATCTACTACAGTGTACCTCCACCACTACCACTACTACTATTACTACAACAACAGCTACCACTACTACCACAACAACTAACTACATCTACTACAGTGTACCAACGCCATTACCACTACTATTACATCTACTACAACTACCACTACTACTACTACAACTACCTTTACTGCAGTGTACTACAGCTCCTACTACCATTACTACCACCACCAGAACAACAACAACAACAACAACTACTACTACTACCTCAGTTTCTCTTTTTGTAATTATGAAAATGTTTGTTTCCAAAACGTATTCATATGACGACCCCCAACCCACTCCAATACCTGGCGGCCCCCACAGTAGCACGAGATCTTGCTGTGGAGGCTGTGGCTCGGGTCTGTTGACAAGCGCCACCTGATTAGGAAATAAGGTCAACACGGCCATTCTGAGACCCGTGTGGGCGATGGCCTCTGTCTCAGTTCTCAGCTCAATACAGCGTCTTGGGGTGGTTACAGTCGGAACCTCTATAGAGGTGGCGGGGCCACAGAACCTGAAACAGTGACAGTCGGACATGTCAGGGCACACACACACACACACACACACACACACACACACACACACACACACACACACACACACACACACACACAGATAAAGAGAGTCCGGGGGGGGGGCAGAGTGGGAGGAGGATGTTTAAGGGTTTAACGTCCTTTTTCACCACATAATGGTGATATCAAAGACTGAGGTCAACGAAAAACAACAACAGCAACAACAACAAATTCACGGGAATCGAACTCACGACTCGAGCATCGAAAGTCCAACCTTCTATCGCTCCACTGTCCCGGCTACACACGAGAGGGGGGGGGGGAGGAGGAGGAGAGAGAGAGAGAATAGTTGTCTCCCATCCTTTGAAACTGATAATCTTTTAATGATCATTTACAGGAAAAGTGCTGTCCACCCACCTGGCGACCAGTCTCTCATAGATATCGTTTGTCATGTTTGTGTCCTGGCCGTGGTCTGTCACACTTCGTTCCCACCACTCGGAACTGTCGGCACAAAGACAGCGGGCCACAGCGGCAGCGGTATCTGTTGCTCCCACACATTGACAGAGGTCCTGGAACACACACACACACACACACACACACACACACACACACACACACACACACACACGATTCTATTAAGAAATTTTGCATTTTCAGACACCCCCAGACACAAAGACACGCACTGGCAGACACCAAGACACGCACTGGCAGACACCAAGACACGCTCTCGCAGACACACAGACACGCTCACAGGCACAGAACACACTATTTGTGGAAGCCAAATATTGAGTGGTGTGAAGCCCTACTGACTTTAACAATGAAATTGAAGTTGGCAGCACACTTTACTTTTTTCTTGCTAGTTGTACCCGAGTCCAAACACATGTATTAACAATGTCATGCAAAAAATATGCATTGCTATGTGCCAGGTGTTTACTTATTCTTAAAACAAGTATGGTTTAGCATAACTGGTTACAGAGTTATCTCCCATTGCGTGTCTGCCAGTGCGTGTCTTTGTGTCTGCTGCATACGGTCAGTCTTTTCTGATCGAGTGAAGTCTCTAGCAAGCAGTTAAAAAGTTTGGAGACTATGTGTAATCTTTGGAAACACTGCTGTTTGGCTGTTTGGTGTTTGAGAAGTATTTTGTGTGTGAGTTTACAGAATACGAAAAAACAATGAAGACAGAAAAGGCTATACATTGTGTTTTTTTGGCAAACATTTTCTACATTTTTTCATATTCTGCTTTTTTAGCAACTGTAGTTTAGCACAAATGATTACGGATTTATTTTCCATTGTGTCTTGCGTGTCTGTCTGTGCGTGTCTTTGTGTCTGCCCGTGTGTGTCTTGCGTGTCTGCCGTTGCGTGTCTTGCGTGTCTGCCATTGCGTGTCTTTGTAAGTCCTGGGAGCGGAATACGAAAAAATAATAAAGAAATACAGAAAAGGCTGCACGTTGTTTTTTGGCAAACATTTTCCACATTTTAAAATAATTTTAAAATTTTTTTTTTAGCAACTACAGTTTAGCACAAATGATTAGGCCAGAAAGAAAATTGTTGTTTCTGGTAACATGGCTGAGAAAAATAGGGTAGATAGTTTTTTTTTAAACCCCCACCCCCCTCCACATATATATCCAAGAAACAGGATATTAATAAGAAATGATGCTCTGTGAAACTGTATTTAATATTATAACACACCATCTTACCATATTTCGTTCTAATCTTGGGTCCGCGATGGCGACCAACTTCCCTGACGACAGGCGCATGAAAACCGAAACTGGTCGTGCTTGTATTTTTTCTTTTTTTTTCCAGCAGCTAAACAATTTTTTTTTTTTTTTTTTTGGGGGGGGGGGGGGGATATGGTCGGTCGGGTTACTACTGATAAACAACAATTTTATTTTATTTTATTTTTATTATTTCTTTCTTTTTGTTTGGGGGGGGGGGGGGGGTGTTACGGATTTTTTTTCCATTGTGTGTCTGGTCTGTCTGTGCGCGTTGCCGCGAATTAGCCTCTGTTGCTTGCGCGGCGTTAAGCCCTAAATAACTAACTAACTAACTGTCAGTGCGCGTCTTTGTGTCTACCAGTGCGTGTCTTGCGTGTCTGCCATTGCGTGTCTTTGTGTCTGCCATTGCGTGTCTTTCTGTCTGAACGGCTTGCGCGGCTTTAAGCCCTAAAAACTCACTCACTCACCCTATTCTGTCTGAACGTGTCTGCCGTTGAGTGTCTGCCGTTGCCTCGTCTTTCCGTGTGTGTCTTGCGTGTCTGCCGTTGCGTGTCTTGCGTGTCTGCCGTTGCGTGGAAAGTACATGATCGTTTTCAATATGTGTACACACAAAACACCTCAGAAAGCAAAGTCACCCACTGGCAGACACGGAAGACATGCAGGGGCAGACACGGAAGACACGCAGTGGCAGACACCAAGACACACCAAGGGAAATAACTCTGTAACTTATTTGCCAAGGGAAATAACTCTGTAACCCATTGTTGTGCAAAAATTTCATTTCTTAATGAATAAATGAACAGTTCATCTATAAAAATGCATACTTTTCACATGACAATGTTTATTACTGTGTTTAGAATCAGTATCGTGGAAAGGAATATCTTTGCATGCAAGGTTAATGCAAAATTTATTGCCCGCTTTTGTTGGAATGCTAGCGTTCCAAAGTTCCACACCACCAAATCTTTGAAAACTACACTCATGGGGTATATAAGGTTACTGGCGAACTTCTCAACTTAATTATAATTATATGTATTTGCTGTGCATGAGAGGCTGAGTGTGTCTTTCGTCTGTGTGTCTCCAGTGTCTGCCAGAGTGTGTCTCCGTGTCTGCCAGTGTGTGTCTTCGTGTCTGGGGGTGTCTGAAAATGCAAAATTTCTTTTCGTGGGTTACCTTTCCTGACTCGTCCCAGCCAACGTGTTACGTGTCTGCATACACCAAGCATCTTGTAGTCCATGACCGCTCTCTGCTGTTAAGATACTTCGCAACTTTGTGGTCTACGTTAGTAACTGACTAAGACAGACGAGAGAGAAATTACTTACTCAGTAAGTTACTCACATCTGTATAAGTTTCAAGTGGCACGAAACATGTTTTATCAGAAGATTCATAAATCATAATGGGCTTTCCACTCATTTCCAGACACGACAAAAACCAAACGATCTCTTTTACAACTCCGACCAGTAACTGCACACGTCACGACCAACGTCATTATGGCCAGAGTTGTGTAATTTACGTCACTAACTGACGTAGGTATTCAATGACTTGGGCAAAACCATGACCCTAGATCCGCTACGCTCTTGTGGATCTGTCGTCTTTGGCAATTTAAAGCTATTAACACTGAAACCAAAGATTATGGTACTCCTACGGAATTTGTAACAATAGCGTTTGCAGAAACTAAGAGAGAGAGAGAGAGAGAGAGAGAGAGAGAGAGATCACCTGCTGGACCTGGGGGTTTGTGTCAATAGCCTGTACCAGCTGTGCTGTCGTCACGTTGGGTAACATCAGTATCTTCGTGATGTTGATGGGCCCCAAGTCTGACACAAGACGTCCCAACAGATTGTGAGCTGTGTTCAGTTGCTTCACAGCCCTCTGTACTTTGGCCACCACCGCCTGGTCCGTGGTGAGCTGGGGGTTGTCTCCCACTGATTTCACTTCCCCTACTATCAGACCATACCGGCGGCTTATTATCAACGCATCAAAGTCACCGTCCGGATTACCCAGGGTGGGTGGTCGAGGGAGCAGGCGGGTAGCTGCGGCAGAGATTGGATCAACTTGGTTGTCGAGGTATTTCCTGAACTGTAACTGGGACAGTACCATCATGACCTCCTGCCTCCTCTCCGCCACTTGCTGCAGACGTTGAAGCACCTGCTGCAGCGCGCGATCGTCCCTCACATCACTGTCTTGGACCGGGGGTAGCGGGGCACCAGGGGGAACTGGCTGAAACACTTGTGATGCAAGGGGTGGGGGGTTAGACTGAGGGGGTGGTCCTCTGGGAACGTTAACGGGCACCTGGCCGGCCTGATCTGATGCTTCCTGTGGAACAAGTACCGGCAGTCCGGATACCGTCTGTACGTCGTGCTGCACTCTGTTGAAGTGAAGCGGAGGGAGGAAGTAGGTTTGGCTGTGGAGGTTGGGGTACCAATCATGTACAGACTGAAGCCAGAGCTTTTCGGCCTTCTCTACTGGTGTCTGAGGCTGACTTGTGTCTTGTGCTGTCTGTATAGAGCCCTGAGGCTGAGGAAATCGCGCGTATTGTTGACATGTGCCAACAC
This sequence comes from Batillaria attramentaria, assembly GCA_018292915.2. Classification (NCBI taxonomy): domain Eukaryota; kingdom Metazoa; phylum Mollusca; class Gastropoda; family Batillariidae; genus Batillaria; species Batillaria attramentaria. The sequence continues at coordinate 24,653 of JACVVK020000406.1, read as the reverse complement.
CTTGTACTGTCCGTGTAGAGCTGTGAGGCTGAGAATGACCAACACATTGTCCCGGGTTTTGACTGGCGCCTGTCACGTGACCAGACGGCTGTGGGCGCTGAGAACTGTGTAGACCGGGACAGTTCCTTGCTACGTGTCCCAGCTGCTGACATCTATTGCACCGGACAAGGGGACAGTTCCTGGCGATATGACCGGGCTGTCCACACGTATAACACACTCCCCGACTGCCCGGGGGTGGGGGGCCGTGTCGTCGCATGATGTCTGAAATACAACAGTGTGGCGACTAATACTGTGTGGAATGTAGTACATGTATTGAAGAAGCGGCTTGTGGTTGTTCTTGGTGGTGGTGGTGGGGGGGTGGTGGTGGTGGTGGTGGTGGTGGTGATAGTTGTTGTTGTTGTTGTTGTTGTTGATGTTTCTTCTTTTCTTTCTTTTTTTTTTCTTTTTTTTTTCTTTTTTTTTTTCTTTTTTTTTTTTGGGGGGGGGGGGGTGTTTGTTTGGAATGTAGTACATGTATGTTTGTTTGCCTGTTTGTTAGTGTTGGGACTTCAGGTTGTTTTGGGGGGGGAGGGGGTTTGGAATGTAGTACATGTATGTATGTTTGTTAGTGTTGGGACTTCAGGTTGTTTTGGGGGGGGAGGGTGTTTGGAATGTAGTACATGTATGTTTGTTTGCTTGTTTGTTAGTGTTGGGACTTCAGGTTGTTTTGGGGCCCTTTTTCGGTTTGTATGCGAACGACGGGCATGATTAACGGTTCTCTGGAGACTCTTACTGCAGCAAACACGAGAATAATCAAAGTGCAACACTCCCACTACACCAAATGTAACTCCATGCAGACATACATTATTCATGATTTCTTTTAGGGAGGCCGCTGGTGCACAACCCAAGATCTACGTGTAGTACGTGTAGTACGTGTAGTACGTGTCGTAGGAATTGAGTTAAGAAAATGAACTGTGAACTAAAAACTAAAACTAAACCACTAACACCACTTTTTTTTTTTAAATCAGTATTGCGAACAGCATTTGGGGAACCCAAAATCGGTAATTACAGATATATATAATGTTTTCGTGATTCATTTGGGTACGATTAAAAAAAAATGCAAATTACCTCAGAATATAATTAACAAGGACTGTAGATATTATCATCTACGCATATCGTCGTTCACACTGAAAAATTGCGGAAGTCGATTTTGGACGATTTTGAGATTTATATCCTACTGACCTAATTTTGGGGTCGCGGATCGATTGGTGAGGTCCTTTTCTACGTTTGAAGCTCGGAAATGGGTCAAAACAGCGTTTGAAAATTTGCAAATTTGCGGAAATTATACACAACAATTTTACACGGTAAAACTGCGGATGTCTTCTCCAGGAAAAGTGCGTAAGTCTACATGAAAGAATTACAATGGAAAAGTTGCGTAAGTCGATCGCAGGAAAAATGCCGAAGTCTTCATAGATAAATTTGCACGGGAAAGTTGCGTATGTCGTTGAAAAATTGCGGAAGTCTTTATCGTTTTCAGTACTTGTGAAAAATTGCGTAAGTAAATGTGTGTGTGTGTGTGTGTGTGTGTGTGTGTGTGTGTGTGTGTGTGTGTGTGTGTGTGTGTGTGTGTGTGTGAATGTACTGCCGGCTGCATGACATTCAAATGATTATTTTGAATGAGTCGAAGCTAGACTAGGTACCGACCGGATTTTCCAGCTGAATTGTTTGTGATGGCGTAACTACGCACCTCTTCTGGGGGAATATCTTTTTCGTCCATTAATTTCACAGAAACACAAAATCAAAATGGTAGCGACTTTACGCTTGAATTTTTTCCCCATATGGAAGAAAAAAAAAATCAAGAGAATCAATCTTTGTGTCAGTCCTGCTTTTCAGGTTTTCGGGCAGGCTAGATCTGGAAGTTACCGTGTCATTGTATTATTCCCCATACTGGACTGAGAAGCGTGTAACTTACTCTGTCTACACGCTGTGAACGGTACCCAGTAATGTTTGCAAAATAATCTCAAAACCGTATTTCTGCTTGCCGGTTTTTCCCGCGACAGGATTTGTCTATTGATACGAGGTGAGCTAGGTTGCGCGATCTTATGACTGGATGTAGGCTTCAGCTGACCTACTTGTATGCGCATGTCCCAGATCTGCATGGACTCGACCTGCGCGTGCTGACTTTGTTTTTGAGCGTAACCATTCTTGAGCACGTCTTTTGTAAGTCAGCGACAGACTGAGGAGTTACTTTCCATTCTTCTGGCAGCTAATGACAGACTAAGCACAAAATTAATGATTTGAAGTTCGTGTTAATCCAGACGACCTCACAACAATTTAACACTTGTATGCATGGACGGTGCACATATAATCAATGATGCAATAATTCTGAAGCATGTAATTGCAGCCAAAGACGATAGATCTGATGTTTTACTGTCTTTGCTGTAGCCTGAACAACTGATAAGCTTATTCGGGAGATCTCTGAAAGTCGTGAATTTTTCACTGCGTACAGTGTTTCAGGAGGATAATATAAAGGCGTACGCAACAAGGGACTAAAGCATGGAGAGAGACTAGGACGTTATAATTTAGAGCGTAGCGGATCAAGAGTCTTTGAGTGTACTGATGCGATGAATCAGATGTCTTTTAGATCCAAACGGTACTACTCAATGCCTGGATGATGAGTAATTTGAGGGAGTCTTTTCGAGTCACAGATGTTCAGCCTTGTACGCATCCACCCCCACCTCAGAATTTCTTTTTACGCAAAATCTGCCATAGCTACAGAGCTGTGCTGCAAACCCGTTCAGTATAACTGGATGAACTTCCAAATTCTAGCTAATGAAGCCATTTGAACGTTTTGTTGTTGTTGTTGTTCGTACGAAAACGTTTCATGACCAGTTTCTTTAGACTAAATAGCCGTAACTCTTCTAAAAATGCGGCAGGAGAAAAAGTGTCAGGAGCTTAATTCTGACTACTCATTTCATCTCAAAGTAAAAAGCCATTTCACGGGGTGGTTTAGGCGATAACCATCATTACATCAGTACACACACACACACACACACACACACACACACACACACACACACACACACACACACACACACACACACACACAGAGACGTCGCACAACTCCCGCCAAAAAGAGTGCAGTAGCATAGTGTGCACGTAAGGTGTCTATGACGCAGATTTCGTTACGTCACTCTGCTGATGGTAGGTATTGTCTGGAGAAACGTCATAACAATGATTTTTATCACTGAAACTTGCGCCTGCGCGCAGCGAAATCTGCCCCATCCCATAAAGTTGTTGCTCTGTAGAGAAACAATCTAACAAAACGTACCAGCAGTTTAAAAACTTCCGAAATCGATTGCGCATGCGGATTTCTGATGATCACTTCTACATCAAAATACGGAGTTGCGATAGGTTTACGACCTTATAATTCTGACAAAACACAGCGGAATTTTTATTCTTCTTAGATATATTTATCCTTCAGCTCTCGATCTGAGAATATCCAGTACAAAGAACTTGCTTGTGTGGAAAAAATGATTGATTAGATCGGTCAAAGCAGTAACACTGTTTTTGCTTTCTATTGAAAAATTAATTTGATGTCGAAGACACAAGGATTTGTGGTGATTTGGGTTTTGACAGAATTGCGTCACTGGCAGGAGAAAAATTGCCGAAGATTTTGTTGTGATTTTAGTTTGGAGAAAACTGCGTAAATGTCAGTGAAAAATTGCCGAAGATTTTGTTGTGATTTTAATTTGGAGATAACTGGGTAACTGCCAGTGAAATATTGCCGAAGACTTTGTTGTGATTTTAGTTTGGAGAAAACTGCGTAATTGCCAGTGAAATATTGCCGAAGATTTTGTTGTGATTTTAGTTTGGAGAAAATTTGCGTAATTGCCAGTGAAAAATTGCCGAAGATGTTGTTGTGATTTTAGTTTGGAAAAAAATTGCGTAATTGCCAGTGAAAAATTGCCGACACCGACCACGCTTTATATTTTTGGTAAAACTGCGTAAATGAACCTGCAAAATTGCGTAAGTCGGTATTTTGGTTGGAACTCGTACACAAAAAAATTGCCAAAGTCGCTTAAATTCCTATTTTTCTTCAAAATGCAATTCACTATGATAACTAAACTTGACTAACCAAATAGAAGAAACGATTATGACTCGTCCAGTAAAATTTCTTTGTGATATGATGATAAATACTCAAATAAATCAGTTTTTTGCTTCTCCTGAAAAGTGAGGAAAATTGACTTCCGCAATTTTTCCGTGTGAACGACGATATGGTAATAATGTTTTGTTGATGTTTATCTGTCTCACTAAGTCCGACTCTTTCAAATTCAACAGTTTGAAAAATGTTAAATACGGTTATTTGCTACATTTGTTACATTTGTTACATTTGTTACTTTTTTTTAAACTCAAAACACAGAGAGAGAGAGAGAGAGAGAGAGAGAGAGAGAGACAGAGAGAGAGAGACAGAGAGAGAGAGAGAGAGAGAGAGAGACAAAGAGAGAGAGAGAGACAGAGAGAGAGAGAGAGAGACAGAGAGAGAGAGACAGAGAGAGAGAGAGACAGAGAGAGAGAGAGAGAGAGACAGAGAGAGAGAGAGAGAGAGACAGAGAGAGAGAGAGAGAGAGAGAGAGACAGAGAGACAGAGAGACAGAGAGAGAGAGAGAGAGAGTGAGAGAGAGAGAGACAGAGAGAGAGAGAGAGAGACAGAGAGAGAGAGAGAGAGACAGAGAGAGAGAGAGAGAGAGAGAGAGAGACAGAGAGAGAGAGAGAACATTTATTTTACGATGGTAGAAGTTACAGGCATGTTCACACACACACACACACACACAAACACACACACACAGAAAACAAGTTCATGTGAAAGGTCACTTTTCCAGAAATCGTGAATTCCCGAGCTTACTAACCATGGTGACCCAGTTTACACCAGTAGCGGTGTCACAATAACTACACAATAATATATAAGTGGCGCCTCGGTCACTTGAACCATTTCAGTAGTCAGTAAGTGACTGTAGTAGTTGTCATGATGCATGACCGTATCAGATTATCACTTGAACATAATATGATCCACACCGGTCCTACTGTAGATAGCTTACTTTCAGTGTAGCGTGTTACAGCATGCTCGGGGTAACATTGTAACACTGTACCCTACTGACGCGCTAACACAGATAGACAACTCGGTGACATTGCTGACTGGTGATAAAACACTAACAACTGCGAGGGGTGGGGGAACTGTTCGTAGCTTCCTTAAGAAGTTTAGTGTTCAGCTATATCTACCACACCTGACGCACGTATGCGTGTGCTTTCTCAAAGTTGTTTTACAAAATTTCAAATTAATCATTTGAGTACGTTCGATTTTACAGATCAACTAAGTGGGTAACCCTACCCTCATCTCGCTCTGTGCGGCAACTCTGGAACCAAGCCAATGATAGCTCTTGTACGACCTCGACCTCTTAGCCACGTGACTGGGGTTATCCCAGACCTGACAAAGGCTCACGTCACGTCATAATGATCTGACAATATTTGACGGCAAGGATACCCCTTCCCTAAACTTGTGACAGACGTGATTAACCCACAAGGTTATGCATGTCTCTTGCTGGTGGGATGAATTGAAAAGTGCCGCACAGTAGATGGGGCAAACTATTTGACCTTGTTATGGATGCTACATTGGCCTGCTTAACCTCACTATATGACCTCCTTCTGTACAGGATTGAAGCACTGCTGACGCGCTAGGAAAAGTTAACGGGTGACTATGTCTATATAATATATATTTAGCTGTTGACCGTATGACCTGGTTGAATACCGACAAGTATTTGCTCCACGACGAAGATCCTTCCCTAATCTTTATTGAGACTTCAAAGATCTAAGATCCCAACAAAAAGCTTCCCGAAGTGTGAAAAAAAATTACAGAGCCGACCGTGCAAGCACAGTCACCTCTGTCACAGTTGCAGAGTTCACACAGTGTACAGGAACAGCGACAACACCGTGCCGACGAACTGCTCCCACTTCCTGTCGGCGTCCGTTCACGCTACTGTGCACATCCCCGTGCAACCCGGCTCATGATGTGACCACGCCGAGGATACGTCAGTTTAAGCCCCTTTTCCGTGACCGACGTACGTCGCCCGACAATCGGCCAACTTGGCGTCCCAGCTGAAAATCGTCCATGGAAAAGGAGTTGGCAGACATCGGCCGACGCGTCGGTGAGAGTAGAGCGGCGCTCTACTCTGGGCGAGTCGGTGACCTTGTCGGCGGAAATCCAAGCGATCTGATTGGCCGCTAGCATAGGAACGCGGCCTTGATCCGGAAACCGGAAACTTTGAAGATGGCGGCTAGCAGTGTTCAGCCTCAACTTTCGGCGGCTAAAGTCATCGCAATAATCGATTTGATTCACGACCGGCCATACTTGTGGGAGCGAGTCCGCGAGCGTGTGTTTCCATGGCAGATTTTACTTGCCCGACAATCGGCCGATGTCAGTCGACGTACGTCGGTCATGGAAAAGGGGCTTTAGACGACTGACCGATGTCGGATATGGCGCAAGCTATGAACAGGACAGTTTTTCAGCACGGTTTTGTCGCGGTTTCTGGACACTGTGTGAACTTTGCAACTGTGACTGTGTTTGCACGATCGACTCTGTAATTTTTTTCACACTTCGGAAAGCTTTTTGTTGGGAGCTTAGATCTTTAAGGTGAAGATCGTGAAGCTTGAAGTAAGGAAGAAAAAACACAGGATAAAGTCTAGCTTGCAACTGTCGCATCGCATGCTCACTTTGTACAGAATTAATCTACGGTCCTGTTCTTTGAACTCTTCCTCCACGACTCCGGCTTTCCACACAGTTACAGTGGATGCTGGGGATAAACAAGAAGTAAGGGGGGTGCGGGGGGGGGGGGGGGGCTGAACCGATTGTTTTCAGTGAAAGGAAAGTTTACGATGTTCATAGTGGTCTGTCTATTGGGGCGGTCGGTGGTCTAGTGGTTAAGAGACCTGTCACCAATGCGAGAGGTCAGAGGTTCGAGCCCCACTCGGGGCAAAGAATTTTTCCTTCTCGTATGTGGCACCGTGCATTCGGGCCGATCGTCGGGGGTTCTCCCCGGGTACTCCGGCTTCCTCCCCCTCTGGTTAAGTTGTGTGTTTCTCTATCTGACCATACAACACTTTGTGTGTGTGTGTGTGTGTGTGTGTGTGCTTTTGTTTATTTTGTCCTCTGTGTGTGTGTGTGTGTGTGTGTGTGTGTGTGTGTGTGTCTGTCTGTGTCTGTGTGTGTGTGTGTGTGTGTGTGTGTGTGTGTGCTCTTCTTTGTTTATTTTGTCCTGTGTGTGTGTGTGTGTGTGTGTGTGTGTGTGTGTGTGTGTGTGTGTGTGTGTGTGTGTGTGAGGTCGAACAAATAGTGTGCGTCAACCCGTGGCCAAGTCCAACAGTTACACTTGCAAAGAAAATGTAAGTTTGTGTCACTAGAGAATGTTGGTACATGTATGTACGAAGTATTGGATTACATTTCTGTTCGCAAACTCAACAGAAGAAGATAATTTGTGAGTACGCCAAACTCGCCCTCACACCCTTCTGACTGAGTCACGGGACAGTCTCGCGTTTGCCAGTCGACTCCGTGCTTCATGTCAGAAACAGCAAGATTATCGGTCACATGAACACACTGTATAAACACATGACTGCTGATAACACTCGGCCGCTCTTGATCAAACCAGCGGTTTTTATGACAGTTGTCTGTCGAAATTAAAGTCTGTACTATCGACCTTTTTTTTTAGGGAGTAGCGTCCCCTACTCAACGACAAACCCCGTGTAACCCCTTTATCAGTATCATTAGCCATCCTGGCAAAGTTGCTAGTTGGGGGGGGGGGGGGGGGGGCGGGGGTCAGGGGGTCGAATCTCAACCATGTGCATAGTTGGCCGGGATTTTCCTGGTCCGAGCCCAGGGGATATGTGTCAAGAACTGTTAAAATCCAATTTGATGTGGGTCCTGAACATTCATCCCTCCACTAATTCACTCCTAACCCTCATAATAACCACTCACTCACTCACTCCTAACCCTCATCATAACCACTCATTCACTCATAACCCTCATCATGACCACTCATTCACTCCTAACCCTCATCATAACCACTCACTCACTCCTAACCCACTCACTCAATCCTAAACCTCATCATAACCAGTCATTCACTCATAACCCTCATCATAACCACTCACTCACTCCTAACCCTCATCATAACCACTCACTCACTCCTAACCCTCATCATAACCACTCACTCACTCCTAACCCTCATCATAACCACTCATTCACTCCTAACCCTAATCATAACCACTCATTCACTCCTAACCCTCATCATAACCACTCATCATAACCACTCCTAACCCTCATCATAACCACTCATTCACTCCTAACCCTCATCATAACCCTCATCATAACCACTCCTAACCCTCATCATAACCAGTCATTCACTCCTAACCCTCATCATAACCACTCATTCACTCCTAACCCTCATCATAACCACTCATTCACTCCTAACCCTCATCATAACCACTCATTCACTCCTAACCCTCATCATAACCACTCATTCACTCATAACCCTCATCATAACCAGTCATTCACTCATAACCCTCATCATAACCACTCACTCCTAACCCTCATCATAACCAGTCATTCACTCATAACCCTCATCATAATCACTCTCACCCATAACCCTCATCATGACCACGGGGAGCCGGGGTGGTCGAATGGTAGAACGTTGGACTTCCAGTGCTCGGGTCGTGAGTTCGAATCCCGGCTGGGGCCAAATATTGTGCTGGCTTTTTCATCGTTGCCCCGTCTATGATATCACCCGTACGTGGTGGAAAAGGACGTTAAACTCCCAAACACCCATCCACCTTCATCATAACCACTCATTCACTCATGACCCTCATCATAACCACTCATTCACTCATAACCCTCATCATAACCACTCATTCAGAAAATGCTCTTGTCTGGCTTCACACGTGTATATCACTCATCATCTGGAGGAGTGGGGGCCGCGATAGCTGAATGGAATAAGCGTCAGATTGTCGAGTGTAATCCCTACACCTTTGACTAGAGTTCTGTGTCTGTCCCCGATTTTGACATCCGAGAGAGAATCCTGGCTCGAACGTTAGCAGTTTCTGAAATATCATGATAGAACAATGGGGTCAGAAACGTCAAGGCCACTCGTGTGTGTGTGCGTGTGTGCGTGCGTGCGTGCGTGCGTGCGTGCGTGCGTGTGTTAGAGAGTGGCGGAAGGGGTGGGGGAACGGAGCGGCGGAGGTGGGGGTGGGGGTGGAGGAGGTAAGGGAATAAGGTAGAAAAGAAAGGTATCTGTGAACGTGTTTGTGTCAGAGTGACCCGTTTGACTGATAAGTACTATCTGCTGAATGTGACACTGACAGAGATAGAGAGAGAGAGAGAGAGAGAGAGAGAGAGAGAGAGTGTGTGTGTGTGTGTGTGTGTGTGTGTGTACGAACAAACGAACCAATTCCATTGTTCAACAGAAAAGGTTTAACCATACTTTTGTCATTTTCCAGCCTGTCATTGCTGAATACAACAACAACAACAACAAAACTGAAGTGAACGACTTTATAATGGACAAATGTTCACAAAATGGACAAAATGTTCTGGCTGATCGTAAACGTACAAGACATTTGTGCTGAATATTGTCCGCTGTGTCACAGACATAACAAGACATGCCCGCCTTGGTAAGAAGGTTATCCGATATTTTGACTGTGTTAATTGTACCACGAGAAATGCTACAGCTACTGGAAATAGACATCGACAATGAGTGAGGAAATACACATGGGGCATGATGCAGGACTAGAAACCAGACTACCAGGTTAGTCCCAGACTTCGCTCTAGTCTCGGACTTATTAAGAGAGAGACAGACAGTGTGTGTGTGTGTGTGTGTGTGTGTGTGTGTGTGTGTGTGTGTGTGTGTGTGTGTGTGTGTGTGTGAGTTACAAATCACGTGACACAATGTACGGAAGTCTCGTCGTTACTCTCTGACTATCCAGCAATACTCAATCTCACTCATGTTTTCCAACGATTTTTGTCGTCAGGTGGAAGTATATAATGAGATCATGTGACCTCCTTATACTGATCCATGACATCCTTTACATACATATCAGTCCCGCAGTCTGCATTCTACAGCCTAATGTACTATGGATGGAAATGTAGATAAAGAACTACCAACAGCATAATGTTAGTGAACATCAGAAAGTCATGTACACAACACTGTCACCTCAAGTCATTGCACTGTAAGGTTCGTGTGCTGACTTGACATGCCATGGGTTACAATTAGTACACCATCATTTTCTCAGCTAAACTCTCAGGCTATAGCGGCTTGCAGTCGGAACTATTCTGCATGTAATTATCGATGTCTGAAAACAGAGACGTGTGTATATCATTATCCAAGTGCAACATAAAAACCGCAGGCGAACGCTCCTTCAGTTTCCTCGCCCCAAATGTTTGGAACTCGCTGCCAGTCGAACTTCGTGACCTTCCTACACTGTCCCAGTTCAAATCGAACCTGAAAACCCATCTCTTCACACTTATGACTAGTCTGCCATTGTTTCAGTGCCTTTGACTGCAATCTGCATCGGGCTGGGTAGTGCATGTCAGTGTGTGTGTGTGTGTGTGTGTGTGTGTGTGTGTGTGTGTGTGTGTGTGTGTGTGTGTGTGTGTGTGTGTGTAGCGCTATGAGTTGCTTTCATGCGAGATTAAGCGCTAAACAAGTACTTTTCATTATTATTTATTATTATGTCAGTATGTCAGGTGCCAGTGATGTGTGTATATCATTATTTACATGCATGTAATTATCCACGTCTGATGTCAGAAATGTGTTTACATCATAATTCATGTGCCTAATTATAATCATCCATTTGATGCCAGCGACGTGTGTTTATCATTATTTCTGTGCATGTAAGTATTAATGTCTGGTGCCAGAGATGTGTGTATATCATTATTTATATGCATATAATTATCCATGTCTGATACCAGAAACGTGTGTACATCATAATTTATGTACATAATTATTATCATCCGTCCATCCGATGCCAGAGACGAGTGTGTATCATTATTTATATGCATGTGATTATCGATGTCTGATGACAGGAACCTGAATAAATCATAATTTATGTGTAGCTAATCATCAATGTCTGATGACAGAAATATGAATATATCATTATTTATGTGCATGTAATTATCACCGTCTAATGACAGAGACGTGTGTATATCATTATTTATGTGCATGTAATTATCAAAGTCTGCTGACAGAGACGTGTGTATATCATTATTTATGTGCATGTAATTATCAAAGTCTGCTGACAGAGATGTGTGCGAGTCATTACACATGTGCATGTAGTTATCGATGTCTGGAATAGACCAGTTTGTATGTCATTATGTATGTGCATGTAATTATCAAACAGAGAGAGAGAGAGAGAGAGAGAGAGAGAGAGCAAACAAACATCTAACAAAAACAACAGCGACAAAGATTTGAACTGCAGTACGTGTGGTGTCACAGTGTGAGTGGGAATTGATGCTGTGTGACAAACGTTATGATGTGGAAACACACAGCAATGTGCAGATTTCGTCACGACAACGGACAGACTGAAACCAGCGACAAGACAGAATCATACAAGAAAGTTTTCCCACAACAAACACTCAAGTCAGGATTTGGTTGTTTCCAAAGTGTTATTGAAAATACACGATCAAAAGTATCTGTATACCATGTAACAGCGAGAAACTGAAAATAAAAACAGTCCGTCTGATTTGTTATGCGGTAAGAAAAACGCACTTTTGCCCCCCCTTCCCCCCCCCCCCTCTGCTCCCCCCGCCCCTCACCACCAATTAATCCACCCACCCATCCACCACTACCATTCTAACTATGCTGAAATAACACAAACACGAGGGCCCTAGCTGACCACCAAAACCATCAACGTTACTGAGAATGTATCCACATAACCTATCAACATAATCTATCAACATAATCCATCACCTATCCAAACAGCTAAAGCTGAACATTGGACAAATCAACCAAAACACACACTGTGACACACTTGAAATTTGAAATACTACTATTCCTACAGTTGGATCCTATTTCTGATAATTATTTACAGCATTTACAATATTTGACAACTAGAATAACAACAATACAGTATTTACATTTTTTTTTTACAATATTCATGGTAGTTATAGTTGCATTCTTTTTTTCACTGTTTTGTACAGTATTTACAATATTTGTACAATATTTACGATCTTTGTACAATATTTACAATGTTTGTACAGTATTTACAATATTTGTACAGTACTTACAATGTTTGTACAGTATTTACAATGTTTGCACAGTATTTACAATGTTTGTACAGTATTTACAATGTTTGTACTATATTTACAATGTTTGTACAGTATTTACAATGTTTGTACAGTATTTTCAATGTTTGTGCAGTGTTTACAATGCTTGTACGGTAATTACAATGTTTGTACAGTATTTACAATGTTTGTACAGTATTTACAATGTTTGTACAGTATTTACAATGTTTGTACAGTATTTACAATGTTTGTACAGTATTTACAATGTTTGTACAGTACAGTATTTCCACTCCATAAAGCAACGACAGTACAGTGTATGGGATGACAGTTGCTAGTTTCTGTCTGTGGGAGATTTCTTCTCTGATCACAAACAGTCTCTATCGCCATGTTTGTCTATCCACCAACTGTCGTCAAGGTTTTAATTACCGAGTCAGACTGGGCCATCTCATAATAACACCAGCATAGTGCCGGTTGTTAAAACAAACAAACAAACAAACAAACAAATTTTGTTTTGACAACAAATCACAAAGTCGGTACTGGTGTGGTCACGTGTTTCTGTCCACGAACCATCTTCCTATCAACCTAGTCTGTTTCCACGGACCATCTTTCAATCATTCGTTATTCGCCATTTTGTTTTTACCCTTTGATTGATGTCTGTGCCAGTTTCCTACTCAACTCTCCCTGTAAGATAGTGTAGTTTTAATTTGACTAAAGCATTGTCTACAGTATTTGGTTCAAACAGGCGTTTAGCTTCTCAATATTGTTATACTGCTTTTTCACAACTTAATTCAACATGTCCGTGATATCTGATGTTTTAACAGTCACTGGCATGGTCATTGGGCATGACATCAGTTGTTGATGACGATGAAGCTGCTGTTGATGACGATGGTGAAGATGAGGATGATGGATGCCGTAACGAAGACATTCTATTCACTAACTGTATGGGTCAATATTTGATTCAGCACTGTAAGTACAGGAAATACTGACGGTAGGAAGCCGTAACTCCGGAGATTTTCTCCCTTGGTATGTACACGGTGTCTAAGGAGGATTCGTTACGAGTCAAACTATTTTACACACACACACACACACACACACACACACACACTAATAGAGAGAGAGCGGCTAGAGTGGTGACGTAATAGAAAGCGGGCTGTGCAAACTCCTTTGAAGTTACAGAAAGCACTGTCAGTACGATCTGTGTTACCAGTCTGTGTTGTTTCCCTCTGCACGAATCACGTCATTTTATTACGTTTTTCTTGCGTGACGTCACAGATTGGTGGTCGCTAGAAAATAACGTCACAAAAAGTAACACATGTTGTTAACACAGGCCTGGTGTAAATATTATTTGACACTCAGATCTCCATCAGCGGAGCGTCAACTACATCATTTTTACTTTTCTCAACGTGACTATGACGTCACAACGAGGACCGTTAGAATGGCGAAACCGGTGCGGATGTACAGCGCGTCACGAGGGGGGTCAGACTAGAGCAGAATACAAAGCAAATGTTGAGAGGAACTACGACAACGACAACTTTAACGGTCAAAACGGTCGGGAGGGAAACGGGAAAGGGTGGAGCGGGGAGGGGAGGGAGGGAGGGGTTAAGCGTGTTTGGGTTGTGCATCATCATCATCATCATCATCATCATGACTAGTGACAGGGCTGGAGGGATCAAGGAAGACCAGCAACATGTACAACGAGTGATGTAGAGCGGGACATGAGTTTCAGTCTGTCTGTATCACCACCAACCCCCCATTCCCCCACGACAACAACGACCCTCCTCTCGAGCCCTGTCACAACACACCTGTCTGTCACCATGATCGTGTCGTTCATGGTGACAGCCACGTCCCTGATGGCAGCTTCATCATCACGTGACGTCACCACCTGTACGGGCAGGCCGCGCGCACGGAGTCTCCTGACCATAGGTAGGTCGTCACGTGGTTCATCACACAGGATGACGGTGTCCCGGTACTGCAGGTCATGACCTGGTGACACGACAACCACAACAACGGCTTATACACATCGTCTGCTGGTAGTGGTGGTGGTGGTGTAGTTGTGGTAGTCGTAGTCGTGTCAACCGACCTAACGCTAGCGAGTGTGTGAGCGATGACGTCATGCAAACAACAAACGGTTATCTGTGTGTAAAGCGAGTGAGCGAGAGAAAATCGAGCAAGAGAGCGATAGAGTGAGTGAGTGAATGAATGAACGAATGAAAGGGAACGAGCGAGCAGGACAGATCTAAACTCGGTGAGTGAGTGAGTGAGTGCGTGAATGAACGAGTGAGTGAGTGGTACACGTGACACATACCCAGCTGACCCACCCGCAGCTCCACCAGTAAGTTGACGATGTTGTCCGCACAACGTTTACAGTCCTCTGGCCAGTCCCCTGTGTGACCAGGTAATAGTGTGTAACCAGACCCCAGTGTCCATGTCGTGTGCTGTAACCTCCTGACCTTGGGGCCGTCTGTCGGGGCGGGGGTGGCGCTGCTGCTGTACCCCAGGACGTTCTTACCATCAATATGACGTGACTTCTCTATTTCTGTGACAATGGCCGGCGGACAGCGCAGTGGGCGGGTGAGGGTTTCCACAGAAACACACGGCGGTACCCGGACACGGTCCACTGCCGCTGCCCACAGGTGTAGGGAGGGAACACGGTTTGACAGGTGAGTGACGAACTCGGAGAACCTGCCGCTAGTGTTGTACCAGTCACTGTTACAGAGAATGGAGAGGGAGACAGTCAGTCAGGGTGTTGGCAGTGACGTCATACTTGTCGGTTTCAGGCGGCTGTTAATGACGTTATTTTGGCTTTGCCCTGTCCTTGGCCATGTGTGACGTCATAACACAGTATTTGTCGTCATCAGTAGGTAAAAATCTTCTCTCTTTATGCTATTTCTGTCGCTCTGTATGGATGCGTGCGTGCGTGCGTGTGAGCGTGCGTACATGTGTGTGTGTGTGTGTGTGTGTGTGTGTGTGTGTGTGTGTGTGTGTGTGTGTGTGTGTGTGTGTGTGTGTGTGTGTGTGTGTGTGTGTCCCGTCATCACAGTACAACTTACCCATAAAACGCCTCATCGGCGATGATGTAAAGTTCTCCATTATTCGCGGCTGCCGCCAGTGCGTTGACAGCGGTCTTCACGTCTGTCTCGTTGTTAAAGTTGTACATATGGCGGTGGACGCGTGGGGCGGCTGCTGGTGTTGCTGTTGGACCACCCCCCGAGGCGTGCAGCAGCTGTTGTTCCATAAGTATGATGACGGCACGACTCTCATCGTGTGAACTCAACAAGTGAACGTCCTTTCCCCGCTGCCACCACTGCATGCCCTTTAGTGTCAGCACGACCGTTTTGCCCGTGCCTGTGTGGAAGGAGGGAGTGTTGATGATGTAACATTACCTCGGTGAATACTGAACACAAACACTGCGGACAACAGTTAATAGTTCTACTTATTATACTGATCAACAGTCAGTACAGTAGACACCAATACACTCACACTGTCAGTCTCAAGGCCACAGGGAGGTTTACCACAACATTCTGTTTTTATAAGGGTTTCATTTTACAGTTTCTACATAGTACTTGAGACGAATACATGTACTACCATTACTACTACTACTACCACTACTACAACGTCTACTACTACAACAACAACGTCTACTACAACTGCTGCTATTACAACTACTTACTTCCACTACTGTGTACCAATGCCACTACTACTACTACTACTACCACAGCATCTACCACAACAACTACTACTACACCACCAGTACCACAACTACTACCACTACAACTAACTACTTCTACCACGGTGTAACACCACCACCACTACCACTACTACTATAACTACGACTACAAAACAAGAACTGTTACTACTGTTACTACAACAACAACTACTACTACTACTACTATTACTTCGACAACAACAACTACTATTACTACTACACCGACTAACTACTTCACTTACAGTGTACCTCCACCACTACCACTACTACTATTACTACAACAACAGTTACCACTACAACCACAACAACTAACTACTTCAACTACAGTGTACCAACGCCATTACCACTACTATTACATCTACTACAACTACCACTACTACTACTACTACAACTACCTTTACTGCAGTGTACTACAGCTGCTACTACCATTACTACCACCACCAGTACAACCACTACTACTACTACTACTACTACTACTACTACTACCTCAGTTTCTCTTTTTGTAATTATGAAAATGTTTGTTTCCAAAACGTATTCAAATGTCGACCCCCCAACCCACTCCAATACCTGGCGGCCCCCACAGTAGCACGAGATCTTGCTGTGGAGGCTGTGGCTCGGGTCTGTTGACAAGCGCCACCTGATCAGGAAATAAGGTCAACACGGCCATTCTGAGACCCGTGTGGGCGATGGCCTCTGTCTCAGTTCTCAGCTCCATACAGCGTCTTGGGGTGGTTACAGTCGGAACCTCTATAGAGGTGGCGGGGCCACAGAACCTGAAACAGTGACAGTCGGACATGTCAGGGCACACACACACACACACACACACACACACACACACACACACACACACACACACACAGATAAAGAGAGTCCGGGGGGGGGGGCAGAGTGGGAGGAGGATGTTTAAGGGTTTAACGTCCTTTTTCACCACATAATGGTGATATCAAAGACTGAGGTCAACGAAAAACAACAACAGTATCAAAAACAAATTCACGGGAATCGAACTCACGACTCGACTACACACGAGAGAGAGAGAGGGGGGGGGGGCGGTTGGAGAGAGAGAGAGAGAGAGAGAGAGATAGAGAGAGAGAAGTTGTCTCCCATCCTTTGAAACTGATAATCTTTTAATGATCATTTACAGGAAAAGTGCTGTCCACCCACCTGGCGACCAGTCTCTCATAGATATCGTTTGTCATGTTTGTGTCCTGGCCGTGGTCTGTCACACTTCGTTCCCACCACTCGGAACTGTCGGCACAAAGACAGCGGGCCACAGCGGCAGCGGTATCTGTTGCTCCCACACATTGACAGAGGTCCTGGAACACACACACACACACACACACACACACACACACACACACACACACACACACCGTCAGAGAAAGAGAGAGAAGGTGGGCGAGTGTAGGGGTGTAACGTGTACAGCGAGAAAAACAGTTTTAGGAGAAATATATCCAAAGTCAAATTTGAGTTCGAACAGCAAACATCTTGTATCACGTGTAGTGTGGTTGTTACCTGCTTGTAGACGAAACCACGAAACTGACGGTAGAATCCGATCCCAGTCACCTATCTTGATAAATACCACACCAAAACAAGAAACTGCCAACACCAGACGACATTCGGCTCAAACGCATGATGTCCGTTTATACGTCACAACTAACGTCATTAACGTGAAATCTGCGTCATCGTATTTAAGTGCATGGCGTAATTTTTTCCCTCGCGAGCTGCAAAATCCCGACTGATACCGAACAAGGCTCTTGGTGTGTGTGTGTGTGTGTGTGTGTGTGTGTGTGTGTGTGTGTGTGTGTGTGTGTGTGTGTGTGTGTGTGTGTGTGCGTGCGTGCGTGCGTGCGTGCGTGCGTGTGTGTGTGTGTGTGTGTGTGTGTGTGTGTGTGTGTGTGTGAGAGAGAGAGAGAGAGAGAGAGAGACTCAAGACACTTTATTGATAGGCCGGCGGCCCCTACAAGCTCCGGTGATACCGTGAATACGTGACCAGATGTTTTATTGTGGAAGCAAAAAAGATATAAACAACAGATTAGACATAGGACTGTTCAGAGTAATGAACACACACACACACACACACACACACACACACACACACACACACACACACACACACACACGGTGTGCAGTGCGCACGGACGCACTGCATTGAAAGGGTTAATCCCCTAAGAGGAAAGGGTTAATCCCCTAAGAGGAAAGGGTTAATCCCCTAAGAGGAAAGGGTTAATACCCTAGCATGGCCTGCCGGCCCCTGAGAATCTCCTCGATGGTTACATCCTGCTCGATTTTCAATAGTTAGCCTGTCTTCACGAAGCCGAGGGGCATAAAATATAAACATAGCAATTTTTCTCAGCATTTCAGCATTTGTCAATACCAATATGTTGCTCAGTGCAAATGGATCGTTTCTGCCGTTTATAACCGTTCCGAGATACTTAAGTCGAAGTTCACTGTACATATCACAATGGAATAGAAAGTGGTGTGATGTGTACAGTGAACTTGAGAGAGAGAGAGAGAGGGGGGGGGGGCAAACAGACAGACAGAGTCAGAGCAAAGACCTTGGAATCAGAAATATGTTTCCAAGATCTTTGGTCAGAGAGACTGAGACAGTTTGTTATTTGGTTAGGGCTTTACGCAGAGAGAGAGAGAGAGAGAGAGAGATTTCTCACCTGTTCAGTCTGGGGGTCGGTACTTAAAGCTGTCATCAGTTGCTGGGATGTGATGTTTGGCAGCATCAGTATTCTTGTCACGTTGACGGGCGCCAGGTCTGACACCAGTTGCGTCAGAGTAACGTCGGCCTTCTTCAGCTGCTTCACGGCTTTCTTCACTCTTGTCACTATCGCCTGGTCCGTGGTGTGCTGGGGGTCGTCTCCCACTGATTTCACTTCACCAACTATTATACCGTGATTACGACTAATTATCAACACATCAAAGTCACCGTCTTGACGTTTGGCGGGTCGTGGGAGCAGGCGGGTAGCTGCGGCAGTGATTGGATCGACTTGGTTGTCCAGGTATTTCCTGAACTCTAACTGGGACAGTACCATCATGACCTCCTGCCTCCTCTCCGCCAGTTGCCGAATGGACTGCAGAACTTGCTGCATGGCGCGATCGTCCGCCATGTCACTGCCTTGAACCCGGGGCAGCGGACCGGCGGCGACTGGCTGGTCAGGCCACACTCGGGATGCTAGAGGTGGGGGGTTAGGCTGAGGGGGAGGACCGCTGGGAACGGGGTTAACGGGAACGTGACCGGGAGTTGTTGGGACGAGTACCGTCTGCCCGGCCACACTCTCAACATCGTACTGCACTCTGTTGAAGTGAAGCGGAGGGAGGAAGTAGGTTTGGCTGTGGAGGTAGGGGTACCAGTCATGTACAGACTGAAGCCAGAGCTTTTCGGCCTTATCTACTGGTGTCTGAGGCTGACTTGCGCCTTGTGCTGTCTGTATAGAGCCCTGAGGCTGACTTGTGCCTTGTGCTGTCTGTATAGAACCCTGAGGCGGACTTGTGCCTTGTGCTGTCTGTCTAGAGCCCTGGGGCTGACTTGTGCCTTGTGCTGTCTGTATAGAACCCTGAGGCGGACTTGTGCCTTGTGTTGTCTGTACAGAGCCCTGAGGCTGACTTGTGCCTTGTGTTGTCTGTATAGAGCCCTGAGGCGGACTTGTGCCTTGTGCTGTCTGTCTAGAGCCCTGGGGCTGACTTGTGCCTTGTGCTGTCTGTCTAGATCCCTGAGGCTGACTTGTGCCTTGTGTTGTCTGTCTAGAGTCCTGAGGATGACTTTCACCTCTTGCTGTCTGTATGAAGCCCTGAGGCTGACTTCTGCCTTGTGCTGTCTGTATAGAGCCCTGAAGCGGATTTGTGCCTTGTGCTGTCTGTATAGAGCCCTGAGGCTGACTTGTGCCTTGTGCTGTCTGTATAGAGCCCTGAAGCGGATTTGTGCCTTGTGCTGTCTGTATAGAGCCCTGAGGCCGACATGTGCCTTGTGCTGTCTGTATAGAGCCCTGAAGCGGATTTGTGCCTTGTGCTGTCTGTATAGAGCCCTGAGGCTGACTTGTGCCTTGTGCTGTCTGTATAGAGCCCTGAGGCTGACTTGTGCCTTGTGCTGTCTGTATAGAGC
Organism: Batillaria attramentaria; assembly: GCA_018292915.2. NCBI lineage: Eukaryota > Metazoa > Mollusca > Gastropoda > Batillariidae > Batillaria > Batillaria attramentaria. The sequence goes on along the minus strand of JACVVK020000406.1, from coordinate 4,538 downwards.
TTTGAGGCGGACTTGTGCCTTGTGTTGTCTGTCTAGAGCCCTGAGGCGGACTTGTGCCTTGTGCTGTCTGTATAGAGCCCTGAGGCGGACTTGTGCCTTGTGCTGTCTGTATAGAGCCCTGAGGCTGACTTGTGCCTTGTGTTGTCTGTATAGAGCCCTGAGGCTGACTTGTGCTTTGTGCTGTCTGTATAGAGCCCTGAGGCTGACTTGTGCCTTGTGCTGTCTCTCTAGGTCCCTGAGGCTGACGCCTACCTATAGACATTTTGTTTCAAATAATTATTAATTACGTCAGTTTTATTTAGCCACGAATTAGTCTTTGAGGCTTGCGCGGCTGAAAACCCGAAAAAGTCACCCGCTCACTCGTCAACTTTACGGAGAATTCAAAAATCACGATATCTATCGAAATATTCCCCCCCCCCCTCCCTCCCCCCTCCTCCCCTCCCCTACCCTCCTCTGACTTCACCAACTTCACTGACAGTTGTGATGATAAGAATGACTGCCCCAGACTTAAGGACTTTACTTCATAACTCCCTATTTTAAAGACATCAACGCAACTGTAGATGTTCTAAATGTATTACGTATGTAGAGACATTCAATTCCAAACACCCACACATACACCTCGTTAAAAGAAGGGAATTCGAAATTAAAAAAAAAAAAAAAAAAGTGGCCGAAACTATGCATCATTGTTAATCCTTAGCGTTTAGTTTTACTATGTGTAAAAGAGGTGCCTTACCCACTGATTTCACCCAATTCTTTACTCTCTTCCACCGGGTCTGGCGCTTAGGTTCACTCGTGTCTTGTCCTCCTGTCTGATGTTCACTCGTGTCTTGTCCTCCTGTCTGATGTTCACTCGTGTCTTGTCCTCCTGTCTGATGTTCACTCGTGTCTTGTCCTCCTGTCTGATGTTCACTCGTGTCTTGTCCTCCTGTCTGATGTTCACTCGTGTCTGGTCCTCCTGTCTGATGTTCACTCGTGTCTTGTCCTCCTGTCTGATGTTCACTCGTGTCTTGTCCTCCTGTCTGATGTTCACTCGTGTCTGGTCCTCCTGTCTGATGTTCACTCGTGTCTTGTCCTCCTGTCTGACTGGCACTTGCACCTTGTACAGTGTCGCCAGATCTCTCACACTCAGTGTGACTTGCAGCCTGTGAGCGCCGAGAACCGTGTGGACCGGGACAGTTCTTTGCCACATGTCCCATCTGTTGACACTTGTAGCACCAGGCACTGGGACAGTTCTTTGCTACGTGTCCTATCTTCTGGCACTTATAGCACAAGATATTGGGACAGTTCTCTGCTACGTGACCCATCTTACAGCACTCATAGCACCAGGCATTGGGACAGTTGTTGGAGATATGGCCGGGCTGTCCACACTTGTAACACACTTCCCGACTGCCCGGGGGTGGGGGGCCCTGTCGTCGCATGATGTCTGAAATACATGTTCATGTTTAAAAAAAATGTTCAAGTGAACACACACACACACACACACACACACACACACACACACACACACACACACACACACACACACACACACAGCCTTTGGTGTCGCCCAAGTGATAGGTAACCCTCCAACATAGATATGACATTGTTCGGTTAACTATCAGAAAAAGGACCATGATTATCAGATTCAATGCAAACCCGTCATAAACCCGACACACGTCGCCTGTTTTGCTCTCATATTCTCTGGAGACTGAAACAATCCCACAACAATATAACCCCAACAAGCAACATTTTTAAATCAAGCATTACTAGTTCCTTTTCCAGCCGACGTGACGTAAATGTTCACGAAATGAAAACAGCCTCGGTAACACAAGTGACAATTTACCTGTTCCACGTAAACATCATTCTATTTAAAAAAAAAAAAAAACTTAGAGGAGCAAAGCCTCTTTGGCTCACTTGTGAGATTGGTCAAGGTCATTCAAAATATTTTTAGATTGGTCAAGGTCATTCAAAAGAGTATGTTTGTAAAACTCTTATCACTATCTGTCCTGAAGTGAGGTGTCTCTTGTGTTCATAGTTCCTAAGATAATGGAAAATGGCAATATAACAGTTTTCCCCGGACAGCTTGTATGGCCTTGACCTTGGGTCAAGGTCATTCGAATGAGATCTGTAAGAGCTTATCAATAACTATCATAATGCCAAGTTTGATAGTTCTAGTTTTGTAGTTTCTGTACAAATGGTAATGTAAAATTTCACAACAGACAGCTGTAATGACCTTGACCTTGAGTCAAGGTCATTTAAAAGAGTATGTCTGCATAGGTCACATTTCTGTCTATCATTGGTGCCTCTGCTGTTTGTTGTTTCCAAGAAAATGCTAACGTTAAAGTTTCCGCAAAACATCTTGAATGGCCTTGACCTTGACTCAAGGAAATTGAATGTAAGTATGCCAGTACAGGTTTTGTCAATGTCTATCACCATGCAAAGTTTGATGCCTCTGGTACCCCTAGATTCTAACAAAATGGCAATTTTAAATTTCCAAGGAGACAGCTTTAATGACCTTGATCTTCAGTCAAGCTCATTCAAAATGGTATGTATTGGGAGGTCTTACTGCTGTCTATCAGCAAGCCAGGTTTGGTGATTCTGCTGTTTATTGTTTCTGAGAAAATGCCAATGTTTGGGTTTTGGAAGCTTTTCTGCAAACAGCTTGTATGGCCTTGACCTTGACTCAAAATCACTGAATACAGGTATGTCTGTAAAGGTGTTTTCAATGTCTATAATCATGCAAAATTTGATGCCTCTTGCTTTTCTACATTCTGAGAAAATGCCAATGCAAAATTCCCAAAAAGACCGCTTTAGTGACCTTGACCAAGGTCAAGGCCAATCAATATGATATATGTTTTGAAAGGTCTTATGGCTGTCTATCAGCAAACCAAGTTCGGTGCCTCTGCTGTTCATTGTTTCTGAGAAAATGCTATTGTTAATGTTTTGGAAGGTTTTCCGCAAACCAGAGTAATTGATGTGCTTGTGAAAACTTCAGACTTCTGCGTGGAAGTAAGTAAACCTTAGAAACTACTTGTTTATCTGTGTGATGTCTGATTGTCTTGTCTATGAAAGGTCTCGGTCAAAAAAAATAATTATTTGCTTTTGTGTATGAAATGGAATGAATGAAGTTTTGCATACGTGCCTTTCTGAATGTCTGTGATGTGCAAGCAGAGTGAAAGTGTGAGACCGCCTTACCTTACAGCGCTGTCCCTATGTTTTGTGAAGTGAGGTAAAGTGAAGTGATTTCAAACCACTGCCTGTGGACACCTTTGGTTGTTGAGAGGAGCAGAGTGAGTCTCCAGCACCAAATATCATTTTAATATTATAATTACACGTCTTTAAACCGATCTTGCCGACATAATGACAGACAGTATAGAATCTTCCACTGGGTTTGCAGTGACTTGAATCAATGGATCTTACGTCAGACAAAACACCCTCAACTTTCTCAGTCTCTGCTTACAACGGCTTTTGACTTCGTTCTTGCGCCGGTAACGTATAAAATATGACACTGTGACATATCTTCGTCAGTCTTTGAGATGTTCAATAGTCATGAAAAGAAACGGTGTATCTTTCAGCTGCTGAAAAATTTCTGTCGACAAAACTTAAGATACAAGTGAACTATCAGACAGCCAAACTCAAGCCCGAATTTGGTCTAAAATCACGCGTGTGGTTGTTGTCAAGTCAGCTACTCGACCTAGGAATCTGTGTTCTTTCTCTTGTCATTTTCAATAAGTCAATTCTTAGTAAGTGCTAACTTTTAAATAAGTAAATAAATAAATCAACAACAACATAGCGCAAGCCACAAAAACTAATTTGCGGCTGAGTGTGCCTGCACTAATTCCCCCCTAAATGTAACATTGGACAACTGATGCCAACAGGTCTACAGGGCAGTATAAAGTGACGAGTGATGCCAACAGGTCTACAGGGCAGTATAAAGTGACGAGTGATGCCAACAGGTCTACAGGGCAGTATAAAGTGACGAGTGATGCCAACAGGTCTACAGGGCAGTATAAAGTGACGAGTGATGCCAACAGGTCTACAGGGCAGTATAAAGTGACGAGTGATGCCAACAGGTCTACAAGGCAGTATAAAGTGACGAGTGCTGCCAACAGGTCTACAGGGCAGTATAAAGTGACGAGTGATGCCACCAGGTCTACAGGGCAGTATAAAGTGACGCGTGATGCCACCAGGTCTACAGGGCACTCTAAAGTGACGCGTGATGCCAACAGGTCTACAGGGCAGTATAAAGTGACGCGTGATGCCAACAGGTCTACAGGGCAGTATAAAGTGACGCGTGATGCCAACAGGTCTACAGGGCAGTATAAACTGACAAGTGATGCCAACAGGTCTACAGGGCAGTATAAACTCAGGACATGCAGGAGACACTGTAGCTTCATGCTAATTTACCGAACTCCCGTTTACAGAAAGCGTAGAAAACAAATAGCAACTAGAACTAGGCAAAAGAAAACAAACAAACATAAATACTAAGCGCATATACAGCAAATATTGCAACTTATTATCTCCTAGGCCCGATAAACCAGTTCACAGCATATGCCCAA
>JACVVK020000405.1:552500-596739 GCA_018292915.2 Batillaria attramentaria | reverse complement strand
CATGTGTTGCTTCTGGGAACCATTGTGTGTTTTGGTTTTCCAAATCGTTTTCAAGGACTTGTACTGCCTGACATTTGTAGGAGCCAGAGAGCAGCAAAACATTGCATTCTGCGCCCTGTCTTCAGTGCCCTCAGAGGAACGCCAACTGGCGTAAGGACATAAATTGAGCGTGGGGTCACGTACAGTATTCATTTGAAGAACCCTGTTCGGCGAGTGTGCTAGTTTGTAGTGACTGTCAATGGAAAAGCGTGATTTTTGTGATTTTTGTATTTTGTAGGGCAAGGTGCATGCCAGGGGGCAGCAACAAGAGACAAGCTGCCAGTGAAGCTGGAACTTTCTGCGCAGAAGAGAGGCAAATGTGACGCGAGCTGATTTGGATGACGCGGCTTTCTGGCAAAACAGATAGCAGACTAGCATTACTCCAGTGACGCCTGAGCGGGAAGGAGACATTCAAATTTTTTTTTCAAAACTCCTGTCAGGTGCGTGCCCTCGCATGGGCTGTGCGTGGTAATTTTTGTTTCTAGACTGAAGTATCTTTAGGGGTGACTATGATGCCTGAGGCTAATAGGGAACATATAGGCATTTTGAGACCTCGTGCATTTGTGTTCTTTGACCACAACAACAACATACTCGTGGCACAGACCTTCGGCAAGGTGGGCTTCCTGCTTGACGAGCAGCTGATCCACAAACTTCAGGTAATCCAGTCCGGCCAGCGCTCCTGTTACAGGAATAAAGCCAGGTGGTGGGGGCATCCAGGCTTGGCCCATACCGGCTGCATGAACACACACACACACACACACACACACACACACACACACACACACACACAGAGGCGTAAGGACACAAAATGATCGTGGGGTCATAATTGGTGTTTCTTTGGGGGTACCCTGGCGAACATGCTAGTCTGTAGTGATGTTTGTTGTCATGATAAAGCGGGATTTTCGTGATTTTTGTGTTAAGTAGGTTAAGGTGCATGGCAGGCGGTCACATAAAGAGGCAGGCTGGGACTTTTTGCACAGAGGTTGGACACAAGTGAGGCAAGCGTATTTGTGTGAACTGCCTTTCTGGCCTAAAGAGAAAGTAGACGTGCATTACTTCAGTGAGGCCTGAGCGGAAAGGAGACATTCAAATTGTTTTAAACCCCTGTCAGGTGCGTGCCTTTGAATGGTCTGTTCATGCTAGTAATTGTTTGTAGATTGAAGCATTTTTTTAGGGGTGACTATGATGCCTGAGACTGATAGGGAATATATAGGCAATTTGAGGTCCTGTGTATTTGTGTCCTATCAGCGGACAACTTGTCACACATCGCATTTCCGCGGGGTCATTGTGCATAACAGACGGAATCTGACTGGCCTATGCACTCTGGAACACTTGTTGTGCAATCATAATGCTCTTGTTTGGTAAGCGTCGCCTTGCTGATTCGCTATGGCTGACGCGCTACAATTTACATACATTTCTCCTACTTGAATGCTTTTGTAAGTCAAATAGTTTTGACGTTCAGACTGTTTATACATGACCATGGACCCTGAAAATTCACAAAAGGACCCTTCAGAATATGGACAGATGGTCCCAAGGACCCTTGTGTTTTGGAATCGCAGGGAACACAGCTTAGAACACGTTACCATACTTGGCAGTGTCGACCAGTGAGAAGCGCCTCTCAGAGGCTGTGACCTTCAACCCCGAGATGAAAATAGATCAGATGGCGCCGTTCATACTCTCTATTAAAAATTCATGTCTTCAGCTACACGTAGACCATCCTAATCTCCATCAAAACATTAGGAATTACGGGGACGACAGCAACAACGATAACTCACGCTGGGCCGTAACAGGCATCATTCCCGCCGCCATGGGCATCATTTTGACGGCTGCAAAGAGTCAGAAATAAAAACTTATGAATTGGTAAATGGCACCTCGACTGACCTTTTCTAGTAAAATCTATTGACGTGTGCGTGATCTACGAACTGTCGTCTGCTCGTAACCCCAAGGGGAGAAGAACAAAGTGACATTGTTTTCGATTTTTTTTTTTTTTTTTTTTTTTTGGGGGGGGGGGGGATTCTGAAGGGAAAATATTCAAAAATGGAGAGCGTTCAACGACGGGATGAACAATTCACTGATTGCAAACTTTTGGATTTTGGTGGCATTGTTTTACGTTGAGTGTCAACTGACAGCATCGTGAAATTAGGTCATTCCAATGAGGGCTCAGAGGAAAACAGTTGGTGGTTGTTTTAGGAAACTTCTGTCAGGGGGCGCGTGATCCTAATTAATGGTCTGTGCATGGTAATGTTTGTTTCTTGAGCGAAGCATGTTCAAAGTGCTGTCAGACGTGACCATTTTGCTCGCCAGCCAGCGGTAAGATGCACTCCCAGCCAACCAAATCGGCTCACTGACCAGGGTCGCCACGCTAGAGAATAGGACACGGTCCTACTATTTCCTCGCCACGCCAGACAACCGCCACTGACCGCGCGCTGCACACAACGCTCTGTGTTTTGTCCAGCGTCAGGCCGGCAGCGCAGTCCGCCCGGTGCACGCTGGTACCGGGTGAACAGAAAATCCACTCGGCGAGCGTGCCTGCGTGCTCGCTTGCAGGCACTCAGTGTATGCAAAGCCCCTTAGAGGCGCCACGAAGCCTGACGGTAAGGTTATACAGACAGGTTTCGTTTTCTTCTTCGTCGTCCTTCCTCCGCTATTTACTTGTGGAACGTATGAAACTCTTCGCTGAGATTTTAAAAAATAAGTGGTGGTCCCGGGTAAAAGTTTCAACTTTACGTGTATATGTGTGTGTGTGTGTGTGTGTGTGTGTCTGTTTGTGTGTGTGTGTGTGTGTGTGTGTGTGTGTGTGTGTGTGTGTGTGTGTTTAGGGGGGGGGGGATGGGGGAGGGAGGGGAGGGGGGAGGGAGGGGGGCTGTGTTGTCTGGAGAATTAGTTGTTCAGCATGCGCAGAATGTGCGCAACACTGCATGCGGGGAGCCGGGGTGGCCGAATGGTACAGCGTCGGACTTCTAATGCTCGGGTCGTGAGTTCGTATCCTGGCTGGGGCCAAATATTTGTGCTGGCTTTTTCACCGTTGCCCCGTCTTTGATATCACCCGTATGTGGTGGAAAAAGGACGTTATACCCCCAAACACCCACCCACCTACCCACCCCCACTCGAAACACTGCATGCAGATTGAAATGGCGCGATGGTGAATGCACAAGCAAAAGACTTAAGCGGCCCACATACGCTCAAACTTTTTCATCAATAGTATTGACGTCAAACTTTTTTGACGCTTTTTTGATCGTGTAGGGGCGGTATTGATGGCCTCAAAAGTATTGACGTCAATATATTGATGGATCTGTTTCAGTTGATATTTTTTGCGCAAACCGTCAAACTATTGAGCGTGTGTGGGCACTCATCGATATTTTGCGTCAAATTCACTTTTGATTTTCAGAAGAGAAGAGATCTGGCGCCGTCTGTTGCTCCGTCCATTGCCGTTCACAGACTGAATATTGCACAATAATATTGAGCGTGTATGGCAACCGTCAAAACTGTCAAAAAGTTTGACGTCAATACTATTGATGAAAAAGTTTGAGCGTGTGTGGGCCGCTTTAGACTCACCTCGAATAAAAGGTCAATTTCTACTTGGCTCGTGCTATGCAGGACAAAACAAATAACTTGAACTCGGGGAAAAAAATCGTGATGTGACCAGAAAACAATCAGAGAAGTGTTCTTCCGTCACTGAGTAGGCTGTGTCGAGTCAAATGGTCCATGTCTGTACCACCATTCCGATATGTTTGGTTTACGGAGTGTGACAAACACAACGACGTCATTGGTAATAAAAGAATCATATGACGTCACTCTCAGCTCTGTATCGTATCTGTAGATACGTCATTACATCGGAAAGAACTCTCTCTCTCTCTCTCTCTCTCCATTTGTGTTTCATGAGTTGGTGTGCGTGCACACACACACTGACACACACGCTCTAACCCCAGTCACGTGGCTAAGAGGTCGAGGTCGTACCTTTAGCCACAGTTCCAAACTAGGTGTTTCTGGGCAAGTGAAAACTGTGGTGGCAAGAGCATAGCAACTGGTACCGTTATATGCTCATACCCCATAATATTGGGGGCAAATTACTTTTCGCGGATGGCGAGTGGCCCTGAAAATGGCTAGAGGCTAAAATTCGTTTTCGCTGATTTGACCTTGGTTTCGAGTCTATCGGCGGAGGCCCCGCCCCTTTCCTGTCTGGCCGACCGAGACAAAATGGTGGCAGTTTTGCAACGCTACCAAACTGCAGTTTGTTTTTTGGTGAAAATTGAGGAATATTTGCATCGGTGACGTTTACAAGAAATGTCTGCATTTTCTACAATGATATGGTATGTGACTGTAAGATTGCTGTCTTTGTTTAGTGTAATCATGAGTAGATAAGAAACTTCTTTTCTGTGAAGCGGAGCCGGGGTACGTCGCGAACTGTTCCGTGTTATGTCTGCAAACTTCTGTTACGCCAGGCCAGGCCTAATTATCTCCGGTTAAAAAGTAGGAAACGTGCTGATACACCACATCAGAAGTAGAACTAGCACACGAGAACAAAGTATTCTCCTCGCTTTTGATGGTGGCGCAATCGACGGCTGTACCGCCTGACTTCCAACGCTCTTTCCCGGCTTGTAATGTGTAACTAGTCAGTGACGCAACTGAAACTTGACTTCTAGTACATGTACTTTGCAAACAGCTTTTCAGCGTAAACGCAGAAACATGTAGAATCAGTCGGGAACCATTTCACAATAAGCGCAGAAAGAGAGGGGGTCCGAAAGGTGGTGATTTGGTATCTACTGATTGAAAACAGATTTAGAGTCGATTAGTCAAGATTCAGCACTACTACTACTTGATACTGCTGGTCGGACTCATCTGGATTGTTGTGGGTTGTTTTGGTAAGAAATCAACTATAGATCTGGACCACGGAAGCACGGAAGGGGTTTTGTCTTTTGTTTGTTGTTGTTGTTTTTAAATTGTGGGAAGTTTTTTTTAATGATGTGCTTATGTACAAGAACTGGTACATGTTTGTATGAATTTTGTAAGACATTATGATTAATGAGTTACTAAGGCAATGTTATTGTTATGTTTACCAATCAGCTAAAAAATCATTTCTTTTACCAGCTTTAGGCTCTCAGTCACCCACAGTAAGTGGCACCCAAACTGACCATGACATCACAACTGGGGAGAACTGTTGACCAAGGATGAAGATGATGGGAATAAGTGGATTCACTGACACTGATGTCTCATGGAAGGTATGGTGTGTGGTACAGGTGGTGCAGTGCTTTTTTCTGTTAGAGTAACTGTTAGATTTGTGTACATTTACACACATTTATTTACTATTGCTTGAGCACTTGTAAGTCATTTAGTTAGTGGTCTTTGAACTTGGTTGTTTCTCTGCAGAATGGGAACTTGCTGTCCATTAGTTATCTAGAACAACTGCCATGCATCAGACAGACAAGCTGAAAATGTGTAGGTGAATGTGTAGTGTAACTTTCATGAGACTCATCCACTAGAATTTTTTCCCTCTCCTGAATTGAAGTGGTATTGATCTGCATTTGATGTATGCAAAGATGTAAGCAGTGTTTATTGTGATGTCATTCTGTTACAGGATGAGGACCATGCCCCAACACACAAGTAGAAGTAAGTGCTTCATTTCATATACCTAATTATTATCAGGAAAATGACTTATGTAGGCTGTTTTATAATACCCTGTTAACTCACAAAGCCTCCTTTTGTCCATGAGTTTCAGTTACCTATGAAATAGTGTAAATTTCTGTGAATATATACTTACAAAAGTCTCCATACACACATTTGGACATACAGCAAATGTAACCTCAACCACAACTGTAGTCTAATGAAAACAAAGCTCACCAGTCTGCATCTTCTAGTTCTACAAGAAACAGCAACACACCTTTGTTCTGATTTTGTGAAGTTATTCTTGAGGAATTATAGTATTAGGATTGTGGAGTCACTGAACAATTGTTCTGTTCATGTTTGGTTTTAATGGTAATTTAGAATCCCAAGTAATGTGTTGACCAAAACTTTCTGTCTTTTACCAACTTTAGGTTATCAGTCACCTCCTGAATGTGAAACAATAGCTGACAATGACATCGACAGTGTAAAAAAGAGCTGCTGCTGAGCAACATGATGGGAAAGTGTGGTGACAGTGACACTGATGTCTCAAGGAAGGTTTGGTCTCATTTGAGTCTGGTGTGTTCTGGTGCTGTTTGTTATTTTTTGTAAGTGTTGGCTTTGTTTACATGTGAATGTTTTCTCCTAAACCTGATCTAACATCTGATCTGTCAGGGTGCTTGTATGTTTTCTCAGTAGAGTCATTTAAAAACTGCCACACATCAGACAAACAAGAAGAAATTCAGAGGTAAACATTGACTGATAAATAACACTTTGAACAGTATTATTAAGTACTGCCTGTTTGACATTAGTGTGGCCTCTTGTGTACCATATTAAATGTGTATGATACATGTGCACAGTTGTATGTATAAACAACCCCCCACCCCAGTTTTTAGCGAGGAGCACTGACACCCCCCGCCCCCACCCCACCACCAACCACCCCCACCAACCACTCCCCACTCCCAACCATGCTGTGATCAATTTATATTTTCTGTGCTCAGGTTCATGTGGAACTGTATGACTGCCTGCTGCTATCACATCTAGAACAGCATGTGAACACCCTTTGGACCATTCACCTATCGAAGCACCCAGGGGAAGACAAGAAACAACCAGCCTCAGGAAAGGCATTGAAGAGGCTGCAAAGAGACTTTGAAATTTTGAGGCAAAGAGATAAGCCTTAGGCAGTCCTAAATGCATGTACGGTATTTGTAGGCCAACATGGGAGAGTTTCACACCTACATGCACACCAGCATGAAAGTATTTAATCTAAAACATGTGGAAGCATGTAAGGAAAAAAAATTGGTGAACTGTGCTGCTTTGGTTTAACTTATATCAATGTCCAGACAAATTAGGGATCCTAGCCTTCCTTTTGGAAATGTGAAAGTTATGTTGTAGTGCAGTGTGTTGCAGTGCAGGTGGACTGTATGTTATCCCACACTGTTATCTTTCATATATCTCACAACTTTTACCTCTTTCATTGGGCACATTGCCTACAGCGAACTTTATAAAAATAGATGTGTGATCTCTTGATACATGAAGTGTGCAATGCTGATTATTTGGGTTACTGTCCAGAACAGCCCTGACTGAAATGTGCAGTATGTATGAAAATATTAATTCAAGGAAGTCATTACCGGAGAGAATGGATAACTTTGACTACTTAGTTTGCATGTGGGATTGTTCCTTTGTTTGGGTACCTACAGCAAAATGTCACAGTGTATCTGAATGAACCACCAAAGTACACTTTAAGCACACCATTGTTGCACAGCTAGTGGTTTGGAGAGCGGTGTTCACTGGCATTTTGGGGATGAAAATGTTCAGATAGTATTGACAGTATTTGTTTCAAGTGTTTGACCAGCAGAATGAGGAAAACAAATGACTGTTCGGATGAAGAGGACCAGTTGCTCCTGTCAGCCTAATAAGAGTTGTATGATGTGCTGGGGACATGGTTCTTGTGTCTCTGTTGAATACACAGTAGGAGAATATACCAGAAGGATGAATATGGAAGATAATTTTAATTCCATATTTTCAAATACACAGCCTGTAGGAGACAGTATAACAAAATGACAAATACAAATAGCATTACTAAGCAATGCATGTCCTATTTGTCTGTTGCCACATCCAACAACCCCAGTAGTGATTAACGGGGAAAATGTTGAGGTTGTGGAAGAGTACAAATATCTGGGAACCAAAATCTCAGCCAGTCTGACATGGTCAGCTCATGTAGAAGCAGTGGTGAAAAAATGCCACTCAAGACTGTTTTTCCTGCGGAAACTGAATCAGTTTAAGGTTAGTTAGACCATACTGTCCATGTTCTACAGAGCCAGCATAGAAAGCATTCTGACATTCGGCTTCTGTGCTTGGTACCCATCATGCAATGTAGATGATCTTCACAAAGTTGAGAAGGTAGTCACACAGGCAGAGCAAATAACTGGTTTAGAACTAGCCAGCGTGGAATATCTCTTTGCTACCCGCTCATATAAAAAGGTAATGAGAATTGTGGGAGACATCACCCACCCACTGAATGGGTTTTTTGAGATGCTACCTTCGGGGAGAACGTGGAGATGTATCAAAACGAAAACAGTACGTTTTAGGAAATCATTCATTCCATCCTCTGTCATTGCCCTAAATGATTGCCTTAGTCAGGATTAAAGTGTAATGAAAAATGATAGACTGGTGTGGAAGCACTCCAGTTAAACTCTTTACTTACCGGGTAATAGTATCAATGACTGAGTGTGTGAATGTGTATATGTATTTATATGGTATGTTTGTGTATATCAATTGTGTTTTATTATCAAGAGGAGCAAAGCAAATTCTTCTTAATTGTAACTAAGAAGCAATAAATCTATCTTATCTTATGTATGATTCTTCTTGTATTGTGATCTGGCAGTTATATTTGTTGTGCAGGCAGTTCTATTTGCTGCTGTTTCTGTTTGAATTTTTTTTTTTTTTTTTTTTACCTTCCAGGGCTGTTGTCATAATTGAATGAATTGTGGAAGTATACCCATTGTAGGAAAATGTGCATGCATGAATTGTGACATCAATCTTTCTCAATAAAGATGGGGAAAATGACTACATGTACTATGCTTTGTTTGTTGTGCAAGCAAAGTGTTGTAGTGTTTTATATACTTTTTAATTTCTGGCTCAGCATCTCTGTGTGTGTGTGTGAGAGAGAGAGAGAGAGAGAGAGTGCTTTTATTAGTTCATGCAGACCTAAGGAAAGAAAATGCACCCATCAGACACACACCAAAGCATTGGGCACATGGCTGAAGTATGAACAACTAGCCAAAAACTGAAGTGTCACTGGAAGCCACAGTTAGGGACAATCTTTGTGATTTTAATGATCACAGATCATTTTGAGCTGTTTTTGTGGTGTCAGTCATCGCAACACCTAGACACCTGCACAGTAATAGCATTGAGCCAACAGAAGTGTACTCAGTGACAAGGTGAACACACTGGGCGGAGAGTGTTGTACCAACAGTCGTTCAATTTCAATGTTTAGTGTGAGAACGTTCTGTGAATTGTGTGTTCTCAGAATAGAACTGCATTGTCTGATACACATGAAACTTGACACAACAAATAAACAAAACACATCCAGGCTCACCCAAACAGCAACAATAAATACAAGATTCTCGAAATTCAACTCAGAAAAATTTCGTCTTTAACACAGTCGATAAATTTAGGTTTGCTTCTTTGCAAGCAACAGTCAACCTAACGGATATTACTTGCTGCTCCGACGGACCAAAGACTATAGATCCGCTACGACTCCAAGTTTCGCGTCTGCCCTACACATGGAGAGAAAACTCTGATCACACCTTGCATCCACGTAAACACAGCATACATTTTTTTTTTTTTTTTTTTAGAAGTAATGGCATGTGTGGTTGTGACTCAGCATTATCGACATTTTCATTGTATGATACCTTACTACTATCTCACTGCCTGACTACAAGTGGAATCGGTGATCACTCAGTTTTTCTTTCAAGTTGTATGTGTCGGTTCAAACAACGATTTGACCTCTAGATTTCAGCATGGCTGCAGAAGGTGTACCGCGCGTAAGATCTCGGCTGGCGACGCTACATCTGGCAGTTTATACCGTAGCAGACTTAGCGCATTACGTCTGTCTACGTAGATCATGTCGTCTGCTTCACTTTTGTTTACCGCTGCTACACCACGTGATGTGTCACGTTGTCAATACGCAATCAAACATGGCGACGAAAAATCGTCGGCTAGCCTCTCGAATGAAACAAAAGCCCTTGCTACGATTTATTCACAGTCAGTTTTGCTGCCAGAGTATGCTTGTCGTAAACGCTACGTTATTCTTGACCATTCTAGGCTTTTCTTTTCTTTTACAAAGGACAACGTTTTGAGTCGCCACAAATTTCCCGTTTCCTACCGGTTCTGTAGAGGCATGGACTCCAAGCCAAGACGTATCATTGGCTTGGTTCCCGAGTTACACACGCTCGCACCCCCCCCCCCCTCCCCAACACACACACACACACACACACACACACACACACACACACACACACACACAGGCGTGAATATACGCCATGCACATAGTCAACAGATATTTACTTGACTTTTATTTGTGCAAATCACATCTACAGCACGGTCTCAGGCTCATAATGATTCTGATTTGCGGGAGGTCTCCACACTGCCTTGTCAGTTCTAAATCTTATTATTTTGCAGAGAGTAAGACACTCTCTTTGTTACCTGCTGAAACAGTCTCTCTCTGCACCCCGGCCAGCGGCCAAAACTTAATCACCATCTGAACGTGGGAACACGTGCATTGTCGAGTTGTTTACTACTGTCCATCAGAGACCATGCACTCTTATGTATTACTGATCTTCTTCTCCTTCAATGATCAGTCGTTCAGATGGGGACGCCAGTTGTCCTCCTTCATCGATCAGTCCTTCAGATGGGGACGCCAGTTGTCCTTCATCAATCAGTTCTTCATATGGGGACGCCAGTTGTCCTCCTTCATCAATCAGTTTTTCAGATGGGGACGCCAGTTGTCCTTCATCAACCAGTTCTTCAGATG
Organism: Batillaria attramentaria; assembly: GCA_018292915.2. NCBI lineage: Eukaryota > Metazoa > Mollusca > Gastropoda > Batillariidae > Batillaria > Batillaria attramentaria. The sequence goes on along the minus strand of JACVVK020000405.1, from coordinate 586,064 downwards.
GGGACGCCAGTTGTCCTCCTTCATCAATCAGTTCTTCAGATGGGGATGCCAGTTGTCCTCACGTATGCAGCGGTCCTCCGGAGGGCCTCCAGGTCACCATAGAGTTTGTACCTCATGAGGTGTCGGCTCTGGTCATGTGGCTCGACTGGGACCATCCTGCAGTGGGCAGTCTTGGAATAGGTGTTCTGTTGTCATCGGGGCTTGTGTCACAAGGGCGCATCTCTGACTGGCCAATTTTCAGTTTGTTGTACTTGTGGGCATTTGGTCTAGTATGCCCTGTTAGCAGTCTGGAACGAATGACGTGATCAGACATGTTGAGACGGTGGTAACTGTCAGACTGGTTGTGGTCAGGGTGCTGCTGCATCAACTAGCTCTTGTTGTCTTGATCAGCTATTTTCTCCTCTGGAAACCAATACATTATTACAGCTGGTAAAGTACCTCACAGGCTGTGGCGTATGTTCATCAAGTTGCAGAACGTACATCGCTTGACAGAAAAGGCGCCTTTGTGAAGTTTGTTTGAACAAATTTTAGCCCAAACATTGCGGGGTGCTGTCTGTTGTGTGTTGCCCTCTGTGAGCCGCCGACAAAAGCAAAGTGAAATGAATAATTTTCAAAGTCATCAACATGTTTGTGATCACGGATGTGTGTGTGTGTGTGTGTGTGTGTGTGTGTGTGTGTGTGTGTGTGTGTGACCTGATGCAAGGGACATAAACCTGTTCACTGATTTGAAATGCTACACAGACGAGAGAGTGTGTGTGTGTGTGTGTGTGTGTGTGTGTGTGTGTGTGTGTGTGTGTGTGTGTGCGCGCGCGCGCGCGTGTACTGTGACTGCAGCAGAGAAATTTCTGTTTAATGTAACCTAACATAGACGATAAAAGATAATGTATCGTATTGTAGTGTGTGTGTGTGTGTGTGTGTGTGTGTGTGTGTGTGTGTGTGTGTGTGTGTGTGTGTCTCCGTGACGGTGTGTGTTGCCGTCACACATACAGCACTGACTGTCCCATCTGCTGACTTGTCAAAGTCATCGTGTCCGTGATCTCGGGTGTGTTGCTATTCATCCAGCACTTCACCCTCGTTATTCATCACAAACGCGGAAGAATTCTGCAGAACATTGTGAAGCAAGGTCAGCTTGTTCACCGCCGTTGCCTTAGACTTCCGCCGCCGCGGCATGCCGGGTAGTTTCAAGGAACTGGCGCGTCTGTGGTGGATGCCGCTCAGACCGAAAACGCTGCTGTGCACCGGAAGTGACGTTGGGGACTGAGGCGCCAATAGCGTCTCGCCCTGGCTATGACGTCGTCGGCTGAGGATCGTCTCTGATACGTGAATATGACGTCCTGACGATGTCGTCGGTGACACGGGCGGGAAAGAGAAGTGGGGCACGTCACGTGACTTGAAGTCTGGGGTGGACATTGGTGATGGTGTTCCCTGTAACAAAGTAATCATAATCAGCATCACTCGTAAGAACACCAGCAACACTGTTTTTGAATATGCGCGTTAACATTTACTTATGCAATCAGTACCGTTTCCGTTGACTCTCTCTCTGTGCTAAGGTCCCCATGTGGGCCTCACAACGTTTGGCTGCAGAGGTCCGATTAATGGGACAGCCATTTTATTTCTAAGTAGTCGTGACATCATAAAGGGCGGGACTAAATACAGAGCGAGCAAAACGGGATTCTACCAGTCAAAGGGAAGCAACCATCTGTTAGTATGGTACCTGGAAGAACTCTCAGCATAGAGAAAGTGAATTAAACTCACGACGCATGTTCACGTGAACTCCGCGCATTCACGCTCACACACAGCATCAACAGCTACTGAAACTTCTGATACGCGAAGTGCCGTCACGGTCTCTGCAAACGGAGAAAAAGCACTTGTGCCCCATTCCACATCGTCAGTACGCGCTTTGTGTATCCCTGATCCAAGCACTTATTTACGTCTAGTGTTGCTAGTGTATTGCTCAGTCAACAGCGAAGTATTGCTCAACAAACCAAGCACGGATCAATCAGAACCACATGATATCAGCCGCTGCTATGACAGCTTCGTTGCGTTGCTGCGTGTCAAGAGCTCTTTGTTTGCCCAAGCCTCTGGATCACTATCAGATCTCCAAAGCAAGTTTGTCAGCGCTGGCGATAAAAGCTTGACGTCCAGTAATCTTGACAGCAGCCCTTTTAACTGTATTGTGTCTGGCTCTGCCACCGCCTCGACGACGATGATGATGATGATTGGCCATTTGTAACGAAAGCAAAAAACAAAAAAAAAACTTCCATGCAGTAAGCATGCTCACGGCGCCTTTGGGGTCGGGGGGGGGGGGGGGGAAGGAGAGAGAGAGAGAGAGAGACAACAACAACAACAACAACAAATCAATTTATTCAGTAGGCTTTCGGCCCATAACTGAAAATTTGGGGGGGGGGGGGGGGTAGGATGAGCACGCACGCTCCAATTATTCAGGTTTCGTAACTAATGATATGTATCATATGTATATATCCTACATAAATATCATATTTAACTTACTATGGCTTATACCTTACACCTGTGTTCCATAGCTTTATAGACAAACAAGGATAGGTTGCGGGTTAAGAGTTGGCTACTGTCTGCCATGATCACAGAGAATCTAAATTGTGACGGTTTTTTGTAAAATTTTGAGGGGATGTACTGTTCACGTAATTCCTTATATTCTGGACATATAAACAAAAAGTGCAGTTCAGTTTCATCCTCCTGACAAAAAGGACACGCGAGACTATTATTCATAGCAGTACTGTAACGCAGTTTGTGACATTTCAGGTTTGAAATACCCAGTCTAAATTTTATGAGGGTGTCCCTCATTCCAATATGTTTCAAGTCTGATAAGAAACTAGACTGGCACAGTACCGACTTAAACAATCTGTAAGAACTAAAGCGTGAACTATTGTTAATTTTGTAATGCCAATCTTGTCTGTAACAATCTATGAGCCTAAGCTTAAATACTCTTAAAAACCACTTAACATGACCAACACCCTGGTTTTCCCACACAAAACCAAATCCATACTGATAAAGAGTAGTCATCACATAATGAACCCAAGTAATCTTATTTTCCTGATGCAGACAGAGCAGCATATTGTACACTTTCTTAGGCAGGCGATCTTGAGGTAATCTAATTAGTCGCAACCAGTATGAAACACATCTGACAAAGGAGTTAATGTACAGTGGATAACGTCCACATTCACCATATACTAAAGCGTTTGGCGTTTTAGCATTTACATTAAGAAACCTTTTGATCGCAAATACGTGAACCTTTTCAATAATGTCAGTGTTACCACTGAGACCCCATATTTCAGACCCGTACAACAAAATTGGTTGAACTTGACAATCAAACATTTTAAAAAATAATGAAGGTGAACGGTCACCCAGATACCACAAAGCTCTCAGGATACCAATGACTCCTATACGTGCTTTACAAGCAAGGTCTTCAAGTGCATGTGTAAAAACACAACGTGTAGATAAATAAATTCCCAGATATTTATACATATTTACTATTTTAAGTTGTGTACCATCGTAAAACCATTTTTCTCTGAAAGCGATGTGTCCTCCGTTTCTGAAAACAACAATGTTGGATTTGTCCATATTGACCACAAGGTCAAGGCGTTTTGCAGTTTCGCAAAGGATATTCAGCTGAGTCTGTAAACCAATAATAGTGTCTGACAACAATGCTACATCATCTGCAAAAAGGAGAATAAACAACTGGATAAGGTCTGGTAACAGTTGGATACCGTGGCGTCCATTTTGACGGATCTCTTTTGTAAGCTCGTTAATATATAATGAGAAGAGAGCAGGACTACAAATTTCTCCTTGCTTAAGCCCCCTGGGGCAGTGAAAACAATCTGTCAGGTCAGCACCAACACGTACTCGAGCTATCACAACAGCATACATACTTTGGATTGCCTGCAATAATTTCCCTTGAATTCCATTTTTATTTAACACTTTCCACAATTTGCTTCTCGTAACAGAATCGAAAGCCTTACGGAAATCAATAAAAGCAACGTACAACTTTTTGTGTTTTACTAATTGTTTCTGTATTATGGCCGTCAAGGCAAAAATGTGATCGACAGTGCTGTGATCTTTCCTGAACCCCGCTTGCTCCTCACCCACAACATTATTTTGCTCTATCCAAACACCGATTCTCCTATTGAGGATTGAACTATACAATTTACTACATATATTTAGAAGTGATATACCACGGTAGTTATCAGGCTTATTTACATCGCCTTTTTTGTGTAAGGGTTGGATAATTGCTTCAGCCCATGCATCTGGGAACTTGCCATTCTCAAACAGATGATTAAAGTAAGGCACTAGGAATGGTGTAATAATATCAGTAGAATATTTGAAGAATTCCCCTATCAGACCATCAGGTCCTGCAGCTTTGTTATTTTTTAGTGAAGAAACAGCTTGCTTTACCTCATTTACCGTTATAGGACTATCTAACAAAACATCACCAACGCCTTCGCTGTCACAATCCACTGTATCAGCATTTCCAATAACATCTTCGTCCACAACAGCATCCGGAACAGAGTTATAAACCTCCCTGAAATGATCAAACCAAGCCTCAGAAGAAATAGAGTTCAAACATGAGCCTTTTCGCTGTATGGATTTTAGTGTATTCCAGAACAATTTTTGGTCAAACATGTTTTCCTTCAAAGTGTGTAGTGTGTGCAGTTTATGGTCCATTTTCTTCTTGTGTAGCAAATGTTTGTATTCTCTGCGTTTCTGTATGTAGGAAAATCTATCTGTATCTGTGTGGCTCCTGCTAAATAATTTCAATTTCCTCCGAAGTAACTGTCTACTTTGTTTACATTCGAGGTCGAACCAAATTTCCTTTCTCCTGGTGCCAACTTGTATAATAGTTTGCATACAGTTTCCAACTAATCTTAGACCATCATTAAACCTTGACAGTGCAGTATTTACGTCTTCCTGTATCAACAGTTTAGCTTCTTCAAAACAGCTAATCACCTCATCACACTGTAAATTGATTTGAAAATCATCAAACTTGTCACTTTTCCAAACATATTTCTTGTATTTAAAACTTTTAGGGGTAGAACTGAAGCCACAGTCATTTTCAGTTCCCAAAACAAAATACAACTCAACTGGCATATGCTTTGAATCAATCAATGGCTTGACAGACAAAGACTGACACTTTTTGTACAGCTGTCTTGAAACAACAAAGTAGTCAATGACACTGCATCCTGTAGTTGAGATGTATGTAAAGTCACTAGAGAAATTTCTGTGTGTAAGCCCGTTTGCAATAAAAAGATCAAATTCATTGCATACCTGCAACAAATAAGTACCAAACGTATTTGTTGTACTATCAGCAGACACACGGTTAAACTCACTGTCCGTACCAACATCAGGAGAATTCTGTCTGAAGTCAAAACCATCTTCAAAGGGGTCAACATCTGAAACATTTTCACTTGCTGTTCTGGCATTAAGATCTCCAAATACAATAAATGGACAGTCACCTTTCAGTCTACTCATATCAAGGATGCAGTCTTCTAGCATAGAGATGCCATTATAAATGTCAGTTTCTTTATAATATGGCGAATCCGCTGGGGGAATATAAACACCTATTACTATAACATCTGTTTCAGTTTGTAGGAGATCTTTAGATATGCATAAAACTACCATGTTATCATATTCTACATGGATTTGTTGTACAAACTTGGATACCTCCTTTTTTACTAACACCACAACACCACCTGACAAACGTTTAGCAGTTTCAGCCAATCTAATCCCCGGTGAGACAAACACAACATGTCTTGGAAACATATCAGGATCAACAGTAGCGCAGAAAGTCTCAACCAGCGACACAAAATGAAACTCCTCCAAATAATCTACTACATCCGACTCCTGTATGCCATGCAAGCCTTCAATATTGTACGTTACGAACGACAGCAGTCCACTATCATTTACTCGCTTCTGTACAGTATTCGCACAGTTAGTTCCATCAATGTCAGGCAAAGTAACATCACTAGTGTTCATAACGTCATCTAACACACTGACACCCTGACATGTGTCCTGTGTCATGATACTAACACCATCGTGCAAGCCTTGAGTCGCTTCCTCGTCACTAGTCGACAACGCACGGACTGCTTCGATACTACTGTCATGCCAAGTGTTAGTGCATGTAGTAATACATATAGTTTCCGGCCTACTGTCCCCGCGAAACGGTCTATTGTCTGTACACAGACTGTCCAAGTTCTGACCACAACGTAACTCACACATAGTATCAGCGTCACCAACCAAATCCGCAGAATACCGGGACAGTTCATAGAAATTCTTAGCGTCCGTAGTATGTTCGTCAGAATCAACACACAATGAATGCATAGTATCGCTATCGTTACACAAACTACAACAACATATGGACGGTGTTTCACGTGTAACTGTTTCCAACTCAGATGCGTTATTTTGACCACACACACAGTTACCGTTGACCTGCCACGCAACATTCTTGATGTCACTACAGTCTGCCAGAAGTCTGACACTATGGTCACGGCTGGAAACTAGGTCAGGTGACACTTCAATGTCTTCTGGTTTAGAGACCAGAGAACTAGTCTGAATGTTTGTCAAAACAGTAGCACTGTCATAAAGTAAAGTTTTACCACTGTCAAGCTGATGTAAAGCTTCAAGGGTTTCTACATTATTGCCACCTACCCGTGTGTCAGAAACCATGTCAGCGTCACACGCACGTGGCGACCCAGGGCCAAGGGCCGAGCCGGACCATCACTTCTTGGCACTGCTGTGTCCACTCTTGCGTCTGCTAGACGATATAGTATCCCTTACTTTGATCTGTTGCTTGCCTGGTTGTTTCTTCGGGACAGCACCGGTATCCGAAGGGCTGCTAATGCACCAGTTGTCAGGAATATGCGTCTGGACATCAGCCGCTGTAGCTGACATACTGCGCGTCGTGCGACTGTGTGGCCTGCCGGGAATGTCTTGCACGGACTTACCGTGCAAAATCGTGCGACTCTGCTTGTCTGGGTCGTCTGTAGTAGGACGCCCTGTGACGTCAGAGGGGGGATCCCTTAGGCATTCCATACCTGCAGGGTCGCTTACGACAGCCTCTGTCCCACCAGAGCTTGTGGCTACGGGAATGACGAGTTGAGATGCGGATACAGTTGTGGTGGTAACGGGAGTGGTGGATACGGACGTAGATACACTGCTGGTGGTGGTAACGGGAGTGGTGGATACGGACGTAGATACGCTGCTGGTAGTAGTAGCGGGAGTGGTGAGTTGAGATGTGGGTACATTGGTGGTAGTGGGGGTGGTGGATACGCTGGTGGTGGTAACGGTGGTGGCGGATAAGGACGTGGTTACGTTGGTGGTGACGGTGGTGATGGGGGTCGTGGTGGAAACGAGGGTGGTGGGTAGGGGGGTGGATACACTGGTGGTGGCAGTGCCGACAGGGGTGGTTACAGGGATGGTGATGGGTGTAGTGACAAGGGCTGTGACGGTGGCGGGTATGCTGGGAGTACTGGAGGTTGATGCTGGAACCGTCACACCTGGCCCTGCATCCGTAGTATCAGCATCGCAAACATTGGTTTCAGCAGCTGGCTGCTCCATGTCCAGAGTGATCGTAGCACAACGGGATACGGCGGCCCTGTTGTCGTTATCGCACATGTCACTGCTGTAGCTGTTCTCGCTGCTGTTGGTGTCACTGTGATCCTCCTCAGCCCAGTCACCAGAAGGACGGTCCAGGGGACTGAAGCGATTGTGCCATGCATGAGGGAAGGCAGAATGCCCATCCCAAGACTGTTGCCCCCCAACGGCACCGCCGGGCTGCTCCACCTGAACGGATTTCCGGGCACCTCCTTTCCGGACGCTCCGCCGCTGTTGCCGCGACTGTTGCCGTCCGTCCTGTTGTCGTTGCTGCTGTTGCTGACGTGGCAAGGGAGGAAGACCGTGCACTCGTGTACCCCCACGGGCGCGCCTGTCGTCGTTGTAGCCATCGTCGGCGTAACCTTCCCGTCCATGCTGTGCGCCGCTTGCCTTGCCCTCCCGTCTGTACTGAAATAGGCCCGCATTCCCCGCAACAACCAGGCGGTCACCTCTGTAGTACGCCCGTATACCACTGTCGCCGTAATTTCTCAGGATAGACTGTTGTCACTCAGTCAGGTTGCCTGCAACAGTCACACCTTTGGCCTTCAGCGCTGTTCGCCACTTTGTTAGAAAGTCCATTTTATCAGCCCATCTAGCTAGCCTGGCAATCATAGGGTGAGGTTTGCTGTTTCGATCTGTGTTTACACGCTTGCCGAGTCTGTGAGCACGGACTATATCGGCAGCGCACCATACTTTCCCAGGGACTGTGTCGGACGAAATGTCCAACACCTTGCCCGCACACGCATCGTAAGAGTCCTCGCCTGATTCTGGGATGCCAAAAAAGCGGAGGTTGTCGCGTCGAGAAAAACCCTCCAGTTTATCCAACTTGTCGTCGAATGTATCGAATGAATCTCTCACTGACCGCACCGACTGCTCCAACTGAAATGTCCTTTTCTCGATACAGTCCTGTCGTTGCTTCCTCAGCGAAAACTCTGCTGACAGCTTTTCCATGCACAGTTTCACATTTTGTATTTTTCCATTCACACATTGCTTGATGTTTTGCGCCTGCCTGTCCAACATATCTTGCAATACGGCTCGTGAAATCACCTCTTCTGTGCCGGCCATATCGTGCAGTGTGAACTGTTACTCGACCGTGAACACACCGTGTCCCTGTATTCACACACAGCTGTTGACACACTGAAGTCCAGGAAAGAAACCCCTCCTAATCCCACTTCAGCATGACATTCATATCGTTGAAATCAGCAGAAAATGACGAGGAGAATCATAGTAATCAGGATCATCAAACGACAATTAGACCATGGTAATTTACCAAAACTGCAATCACATTTGCCAGAGAGAAAAAATTTCGTGTGAACACGGGAATAAGAACAGAGAGAAAAGGTACGTCTTGAGGTTCCGCTTGAAGGTCATGACTGACGCAGAACCTGACTTCAGGTGAGCTGGCAAGTTATTCCAGAGGCAAGGAGCTGCACTCTTGAAAGCCCGTGCACCAGAGCGTTTCTTGTTTGTGTTGTCATAGTAACCTGGGACAGCAAGTCTGGACTGGGAAGAAAATCTTAGGCTGCGTGAAGGTCTACAGAGTGGTATGAGCTCAGCCAGATATAGTGCCGTGAATGCAGGAGAAAGTCAAGGAGAGAAGGTTATGGTCGATGCGAAACTTGACTGGAAGCCAGTGGAGATCTTCGCCGATGTCCATGCCTTCGTCTGCCTCCCTGAAACTGCAGTAAACTGGCCACAAGCCTCTCTAGGAAGCTTCACAAGAGACACACACACACACACACACCTGCCAGTATTAATAGGTTTATGAAGTTGATGAAAAATAGGCGGAGAATTCCAGTGGGATGAGCCGTGGGCGACGCGTGGCTGAACCTTTAATCGGCGTTTCCCGTCATGGTTGAGTTGAGCTCCCAACAAAAAGCTTTCCGAAGTGTGAAAATTTTTTACAGAGTCGACCGTGCAAGCACAGTCAACTCTGTCATAGTTGCAGAGTTTTCAGCGTCCCTGAAACCCCAATAAAAGCCACGGGCAGCCTGATTTCACAGCTCAGTTTGCGTTTTGACACTGAGCGAGAAAGATCGTGCAGCAGCACTCAACATCCGCTAGACACTGTAGCGATGTGTCTCGCTCACTGACCAAAAGCCAAATAATGTCACGGCAAACTCGTGTTCTGGTTTTATAAGGGTCCCCGAAGCGCTGAAAACTCTGCAACTGTGACAGAATTGACTGTGCATGCACGGCCGACTCTGTAAAAAATTTTCACACTTCGGAAAGCTTTTTGTTGGGAGCTTAGATCTTTAAGGACAATGGAAAATAAGGCTCTGCTGGCATGAAAGCTTCGTTTCCAGTGATCTTGACAGGTGCTCTATAAGGACAATGGTGGTTGTGTGATTGAAAGAGACTGGCTGAGAGGGAATGTTATTGATTTACTGGTGCAGAGGGAAATTGTGTACGTAAAGAGTAAACATGTGGCTAGAGATATGACAGGACTAGGGAGGACAATGATATTATTACGTTTACTCAAGCGTTTTCACCAACGGTCTCCTATATCTGCCTTCTGTACCACAAAGTGTAGGGTACCTACCCCACTTTCCTGAACACACACACACACACACACACACACACACACACACACACACACACACACACACACACACACACACACACACACAGAATAATACTAACAAAGGCGTTACTAAAGCCGAAAACATGCGCTCAATCACGTCAATTTCAAAGTAGGGGAAGTAAGTAATGTTGAGCTTTAAGGAAAGCTGCTTCTTCTGAAGATATAACTGATATATATCCTGGGGATAAATGACATTTTTGTTGGTCCAGTACGGATGCTGAAAAAAATGTGGGTTTTTAAAACTTTGTGGTTACACCTTTTGTGTGAATCCACACGTTCCGTTTGTTTGGTTTCCTAAGTAAACATGTACAGTTTACGTGCAGCGTAGTATTTCGAGTGTTTTTTTTTTCAGCGTTGAATGCCTGAACCCCCTCCCTCCTTCCCCCTCCAACACACATACACACACACACACACACTCGCACACACACACACACCTCTTCGGAAAGATTATACAGATGACAGTTGCGGTCAGTTGAGGTTCACGCCATAATATGAGCACACACTAAGCGGATCACTCTGGTCAGCACCAACATAAACAGACGCTGAATGTCTCTCTGAGATCAGTACGGAATGTAGTAAGCTGATCATATCCGGACCATGCTCAATAAGGTCATCACACTCTCAGAAAGCGGCAAGGAAAGTTTTATAAGGGAGACAGTATGGTGCATGCGTTACGTATCCTGTAAAAAGTCATTCGTCTTAACGAAAACACTATCTACCCCCATCCCTTACTCTCCCTAGTGCTCAAATCGTCTTCAAAAGTGGTAAACAAACCCTACAGATTTTATTTTTTGCAGAGTTTATTCACAAACGCAAGACAGGTCTGTTTCGCAGCATACAAAATGACAACCCTCCTCCCCCCTCCCCTCTTCCCCCTTACGATCTCTCTTAAAACCTAACTGTGATGTTTGGTAAATTTAGCTGAGTGAGTGGGTGAGTTTTTAGGGCTTAAAGCCGCGCAAGCCACAAAGACTAATTCGCGGCTGAGTGTGCCTGCACTACATGAAAAAAAAAAATGCAACGTTGGACAAAGGATGCAAACTGGTCTACGGGGCGGTAAAAACCGTAAATTTAACTAGTTGGATATCAGACTTATACTGTGAAAAGGGAATTTTTTCGCTTGACTGACCAAAACTGTTGTTGATAACTTATCCCTTCTTCGTACAGGTATATGGGTATATAGTTATGTCGTGTGTTCATATACCCAATATCGGTACATTATACGGTATTGCGTTTCTGAAACAGGAAACAGAAAACACTTTGAGACTACGCTGTAACGTCGACCAGTAAATATTCTAAATAACAGTCGTGAATTCCACTGTCGTCTGCCCAGCTTTCTCATAAAGATCACGTTTCATCGTTCGCGAGATTCCGCGAGACAACAGACCGTAATATTCTAAATAATCGCCGTGAATTCCACTGTCGTCTGCCCAGCTTTCTGATAAAGATCTGATCACGTTTCGTCGTTCGCGAGATTCCGCGAGACAACACACCGTACTAGGAGACATGAACACGACAGGGGGAATAACTACATAAACCAAGCACAACACACCGGTAGGAGATAAGGACTTCTCTTGGTCGGGCGTCGGCCCCGTTACTTCATAAATCAGTGTAATGACGATCAGCGGTATGCTAAAGTCCGCTGATGCAGCTGAGAGTTCAAAGCCACAATTCTGCATGGTGACTGAGGTACCAGCAGTTTTTTTTTTTTTTTTATTTCTCATTTTTAAGTATGGGTACACAGAAATACATGTATATATATATATATATGTGTTCTCGCTGGTCATCATGGTCATCAGTAACTTAAAAACAAGGTGACAATGGCATACATTACTAAAGAAAATATACGGTAAGAGCAGTTATTTGTAGTGCTAAGTGCTTCACGGGGGGGGGGGGGGGGGGGGGGTGGATGGACAGTCTACTGTTATTACTTTATGTTTCAGTGAGAAAATGGACACATGATGTACACTGATTGTCTTACACACTTTAGCTATTTTGACTGTATACTTTTTACTGTGTATTTGCATGGGCATTTGCCAGTACAAAAACCGTGATCATGGATGGCACAAATACACACACACGCACACATACACACACACACACACACACACACACACACACACACACACACACACACACACACACACACACACACACACACATCTATGTGCATAACTATAGGGCTACGTGTACAATATATATGTGATAAAGTCATTTATAAGATAGTCCGTTGCCCTTATCGCTGTGATTTACCTAAGTTAAGACCACATCTTACAGGTGTACTTTTACATACATACAGTTAAGACGTATCAAGTAGTGGTTTATATAGCTCCCACTGGCATCTAAAAGATGTCATGTTCATTTCAGTCATAGCAACCTGCTTTAAAACCATCATCTTTTTCCTTAATATTGATACAAATACCTGGACACATGGGGTGGTGTTATCAATTCTGCATTTATATATGTAGAATTTTGCCTCTAATAGTATAAGATCAAGTGTGTTATCTGATTTGAATCCTTCATCATAGCCAAACAGTAAGAGCTTGTCAGTGAACAGTATGTTATTAGCATGTGTGCATTTGTTGTTCATGAGTGTTTGTAATGTTTTCCAAAATGTCTGCACATGATGGCACTTAACAAAGAGGTGCTCTAATGTTTCTTTTTCTTGTCCGCATAAACTACACATATGGCTACTGAGGACTTTCATTTGTTTTAATGTAATATTTGTTGCTAGTATCCTATGTACTAATCTAATCTGGAACCATTTAAGTTTTATTTCTTTAATTTTGTGTATTTTTAAGAAAACTTTATCCCAACATGTCTTCATTTGAAGCTTTTCAGACCATTTTTGGCAACAGTTTGGTCTAAGTCCATTACTATGCAAAACTTCATAATACTTTTTTGAGCCTTTTGGTTGTGAAAAGATCAGTGTCAGAGATCTTTGTGTATCATTTGTTTCCAGCAGTATAGGTTTCAGCTTTCTGATATAGGTTTTCACTGCATCAACACACCCCATGTATCCAAGAAAGTCACTATCTATATCATATTTCTCTTTAAACTCCATATATGACAAGAATCTTCCATTTTCATTCACCAAACTACCGATGCAGCATACATTTTTCTCAACCCATTTGTCGTATATGACAACTTTATTTCCAATTTTTGTATTTTCATTGTAGGTACCAGCAGTTTTGTCTACAAACCGTTATCGACAAAGTTAGGATTGCTTGGTTGTTTGGGTTTGTCTGTCGTCCTTTTCCACCACGTAAGGGTGAAACCAAAGATGAAGTAACGAGGAAGAGGCCACCCAGTTTCGGGTAGGAGAAGCCGTGAGGGGGGGGGGGGGCGGGGAAGGGGGGGGGGGGTCTTATCCAGGAATGGAACTCACAGCCCGACCCTTCACAGTCCAGCTCGGTTATCCCAGCTCCCAACAAAATATGGTAGGGTTTTTTTAAATTTATGGCTTACATCACAGTGTGCGTGCGTGCGTGCGTGCGTGCGTGCGTGTGTGTGTGTGTGTGTGTGTGTGTGTGTGTGTGTGTGTGTGTGTGTGTGTGTGTGTGTGTGTGTGTGTGTGTGTGTGTGTGTGTGTGTGTGTGTGTGTGTGTGTTCAGTATTGTTGCTGCTGATGATTCATTAATTTATTCATTTTGATTGTACGAGAGGATTTTTTTTTTTCGCAGTTGTATTTGCCTGTATACATACAGCACTAACTGTCCTATCTGCTGGCTTCTCTCTGTTCACTGCGTGCCTCTGATCATCTACCAAATCCCTACCAGCCATTTACAACAATACAACACAGCTTAACCTTCAAAGGAAACGACTGCATTTTTCCAACCGTATACACCGGGAAAAGCAAAAAAAAAAAAAAAAAAACTTCTTGATTTCCAACACAGTTCGTGCTTTCCCAAAGCTCAGGAACGTTTCCGCGTTTGGAAAGCACATTTATGTCTGCAGAAAGCAGTCTCCATCGGTCGAGTCACGCTCGGGTCTCTTGTTGGAACTGAACCGGTTTTTGAATGAATGTAAATTAATGCGAATATCGACCAGTCGTGTGACAGCTCTCTCTCTCTCTCTCTCTCTCTCTCTCTCTCTGTGTGTGTGTGTGTGTGTGTGTGTGTGTGTGTGTGTGTGTGTGTGTGTGTGTGTGTGTGCGTGTGCGTGTGTGTAGGTGATTCCCGTTTATTTTGTGCTTACCAGATTTGATTGATTGTGGCACAACTCGCTTTGTCATAGACCAAGACCTAACAAATAAATAAATAAGTCGAGTAAGTCTCTCTCTCTCTCTCTCTCTCTCGCTCTCTCTTGGTATTTCTGTTTTGTTCTTGTTGCTGTACATGGGACACTCTGTGTAAGTGTATGTGTGTGTGTGTGTGTGTGTGTGTGTGTGTGTGTGTGTGTGTGTGTGTGTGTGTGTGTGTGTGTGTGTGTGTGTGTGTGTGTGTGTGTGTGTGTATGTGTGTGTGTGTGTGTGTGTGTGTGTGTGTGTGTGAGTGTGTGTGTGTGTGTGTGTGTGTGTGTGTGTGTGTGTGTGTGTGTGTGTGTGTGTGTGTGTGTGTGTGTGTGTTGGTGTGTTTGACTTAGACAGACATTACTAGAATAGATACTACTAGAATTAGCAACGGCAGGTATGAAAATTGGCTGTTTTACGTTAATTATCTCTACCGTCGAAAAATAAAGTTGATTCTCTCTCTCTCTCTCTCTCTCTCTCTGGGGTATAACATTCAATATCCGGACCGACAGCCAGAGCAGTTGTGAAGTCGTAAACCGGTCGAGCTGGGTGCATTAACATAGAGGGTGCGGGGATGGAAGCGGGGGAATATAGACGGAAAAACGTGCATCATGTGAGATGGGAAAATTGTAGGAATACTGTGGAAGGAACCGTTGAAATTCCTCATTGTGGTACCTTCTGTGCGGAGGAGGAGAAGGGTGGGTGGGTGGTTGTTTAGGAATTTAACTTCCTTTTCCAGCACGTAAGGGTGATATCAAAGACGGGGCAACGAGAAAAAGGCCAGCACAAATATTTGGCCCCAGTCGGGATTCGAATTCACGACGGAACAATCGGAGCAGAAGACAAGTACACACGCTTTGGAAATGTTCAGCCCACAAAATTTGAAAATGAATGTAATTCTAGATAATTTTGAAACTTAAGTTGCTGAGCTGACCCTTCGGACCACGTGATTGTACTATGTTCATGTCCAGTGTGTGAGAGAATGCGTGTTATTCACGTGAGCGTGCGTGTTGGGTTCAGCTCGCGGCGCTTTGAACCAATTCAAGAAACTGAATAAAGCTCCAATACAACGCTCAGCTATTATTACATATTATGAAGCCAGAACATTGGCACAGTGCAAAACCCTTTTCTTCGTTTGACCAAAGACATTTCTTTGATTTTACTGTATGTACTTTATGATGGGGCGGTCGGTGGTCTAGTGGTTAAGATTTCATCACCAATGCAAGAGGCCGGGTTCGAGTCCCACTCTAGGCAAAGAATTCTTCCTTCTCATATGGGACATCGTTCATTTTGGGCCGACCGGGTGTTCTCTCCGAGTACTCCGTAAAAGCCAGATCTACCCCCCCCCCCCCCACCGGCTTGTTCGAGTCCAGGGCACTGCTAGCCTCAAGCTGCATTGACCCGAAACACTTCAAGCATCACGCTGCATTGACCCGGGGCACTTCTGGCCTCAAGCTTCATTGACCGGAGGCACTTTTAGCCTCAAGCTGCATTGACCCGGGGTACTTCCAGCCTCACGCTGCACTGACCCGGGGTACTTCCAGCCTCAAGCTGCGCTGATCTGGGGCACTTCTACCCTCAAGCTGCACTGATCTGGGGCACTTCTAGCCTCAAGCTGCACTGATCTGGGGCACTTCTAGCCTCAAGCTGCACTGATCTGGGGTACTGCTAGCCTCAAGCTGCATTGCCCCTTGGCACTTCTAGCCTCAAGCTGCACTGACCCGAGACACTTCTAGGCTCAAATTGCATTGACCCGGGGTACTTCTAGCCTCAAGCTGCAATGACCCGGGGTACTTCCAGCCTCAAGCTGCACTGACCCGGGACACTTCAAGCTTCACGCTGCATTGACCCGGGGCACTTCCAGCCTCAAGCTGCAATGACCTGAGACACTTCTAGCCTCAAGCTGCATTGACCCGGGGTACTTCACGCTGAGGAGTACATCCCGCGCATCACAACGGCTCCCCGACAGTTCTTGAAAAGAAAAAGAAAAAGAAACCTGTTTAGAAAACCCACCTGAGACGTGGAGTCCGAGGAGTGTCTGCGTGAAGAACTGGACAGGGAGTTGTAGCTTCTGGACGGACTGAGCGTCAAGTACGACATGGCCGTGTCCACGCTGCACCTCCTGTTGCCTGGGAACGTCCGCCCCCCTCCCTCCTCTCCTTTCTTCTCTCCATCCAGCTTCCTTCCTCCTCTTTCGTCCCCTCCCCCGTCTTCTCTGCCGCTGTCGGAACCTCTAGCGATGCTCCCTCTTCTGCTGTCGGGGCCGGATTTGTTCAAGGTCAGTTCTCTCAACGTCTGCATCTCGATGCTGTCCCGATGAAGAGAAGAACGTCGACCAGCCACTGCCGACGGCGACAGCGATAACACATCGACGTGGTCCTTTGAATCGCCCCCAACGCTGGCACGTCTGTTCCGGTTACTGCCTATGGCGATGACTCTTCTGTCCTGATACAGAGGCTCTGCTTTAGATTTTGGTGAACAAATCGCTGGCATGTCGTTGAGAAATATATCGGGTTCGCCCTGTCGGGTCGCTAGGGACGAGGTTCGAACTCCCGATCGCTGTGTGATCTGCTGGAGAAGCTCCCTCTGCTCCCCTTCGTGCAGCTGAAGGGACCTGCGTCTCATATTGTCCAAGGTTCGAATCTTGTCCTCCAGTCGGTTCTGTTCTGCCGTGTTCTTTTTGTAAATGCCCAGGCTGGCTCTGGTTTGAGTGAAGTCCAGCGTCGGTTCTTGCTGCTCTCGTCTCTTTGCTTTCATGCCTTTCTTCATGGTGTCTCTTTGGGTTGTCACCAAATTATGAAAGAAAACTGTAAATTAAACCAGAAGTTCGTAAAATTCCAAACCTCTAATTCGTGTTGCAAATCTGGTTCAGAGAAGCCATCAACATCAGCTCTTATCACAAGTTTCTGTAGCACAGGACAGAGTCTGTCTGTTGAAATTATCAAGTTTTGGAAGACACCAGCGGTACAGTTTCGCCAAAAATCTGGTGCAAAATCTGGTGCAAAGGAGGACCGGTGGGTTCTACATGTACCAAAGTGTCGTGCAAAACTAAACCATATTGTGTCAGCCGCTGCTTCCTTGGAAATACAGTGTGAAGGTCAAGATGAAACAGTATTCTTTGGTCGCTTTAGAATGAAGAGGCGCCCTCCAGGCATGTATCATTCAACACGCTGAGTTGTATCACAGAGTGCAAACCTAATGGACAGTCTTTCGAAATGGTCTGGAAAATGCTAATGAATCCCGCAGGGAAAATCCAAAAATCCGGTAGAATTTCGTCCATCGGGATTTTATTCTTCTCTTCTGCACACACGTACACACGCTAGATGTTAGTTGCTGGTATTCGAATGGATACTTTGTTTAATTCTTACCACTGCTGTGTTGTATGGAACCTTGCGTTATGATGACAACCTTAATTTGATTCTGAATCTGATTAACAAAATTTGCACGCTGAGCAGTTGTGTCAACATCTCAACACTCAGACTTGGGCGTTCGAACTGACACTTTGTTTAGTTCTTATAGAACCTTGGCTTTTGGTGACAAACTTGATTATGATACTGATTTCACAACATCTTTATGCTGAGCAGTTGTGCCAGCACTTCACCATTCCGACTTTGGTGCTCGAATTGACACTTTATTCAATTCGTCCTTCTGTTGCGTTCCACAGAACAATGCGTTCTGTTCACAAATTCAATTGTGATTCTTATCCACAACATTTGCACGATGAGCAGTTATGACAGCATTTCACCATTCTCAAGTCGGTGTTCATATTGACACTTGTTCAAATCGTCCCACTACTACGTTATATGGAACCTTGCGTTCTGGTGACATACTTGATTTAGATTCTGATGCACAATACCTGCACACTGAGCAATTGTGTCAACATTTCACCATTCTGACTCTGGTGTTCAAACCGACACTTTGTTCAGTTCTTACCACTGCTGCGTTCTACAGAACCTTACGTTCTGATGACAAACTTGACTCTGATTCTAAGTCACAATACCTGCACGCTTAGCAGTTGCGCCAACATTTCAACACTCTGACTTCGCACCCAGCAATGCCAGCGGCGACTCCAGTGTAATTTGTGTGTCGTCTGTGACAACGCCACAGCGTGCAACAACCTCTGGCTGGCGGTGTCGTATCGATGGATCAATAACTTGCTTCTGGTCACGGGGCAGGGTGAATTATGGCGCTGACCTAACGTTAAACCTTGGCGCCTACAGCGACATTGTTCTCGCATCGACCAGGTGGCCATTGTCGTAATATTTTGTCATAGTTTGGGCGTAGCTGATGATGCGCGGATAATATACCGTGTCTGATGTACTCAATATCTAATGCAATTTTTCATTCGGCTGCCATGTTAGCCGTCAAACCTAATTCTCCCGTTATAATAATAATAATAATAATGAGTATTATATAGGCGCTTTACCCAATTTCATGAATCGGCTCAAAGCGCCGCGAACTGAACCCAACACGCACGCTCACGTGAATCACACACATTCTCTCACACACCGGACATAAACACATTACAATCACGTGGTGCGAAGGGTCAGCTCAGCTATTGAAATTTTGGAATTTAGAATTGCATTTATTTTTCAAATTTGGTGGGCTGAACATTTCCAAAGCAGAAGGGGGAGGAAGCCGGAGTACCCGGAGAGAACCCCCGACGATCGGCCCGAATGAACGGTGCCACATACGAGAAGGAAAATTCTTTGCCCCGAGTGGGACTCGAACCCCTGAGCTCTCGCATTGGTGACAGGTCTCTTAACCACTAGACCACCGACCGCCCTGTTATGAAACAGAGGGTACTCTGCTGAACAACTTACGCTTCATCAAAATCAGTGTTTATGTTTGTCTTTTTGCTGTTGTTGTTGTTTTGTGTCCCCGTAATGAAAACTCTTGATTTCTTGGTTTGACAAACATTGACAACTTGACAATGTTATTTAAGACCACGGAAACAAATTTGCTCGCCCATGTGCAGATGTTTACCACTCAAGATGTTTCTTTTTGCAAGTAGAGTTTAACAATTAAAATAAAACCCAGTGTTGACGATCATAATGACCCCGCTTCCTTGCTCAAAAGAAAGATTGTTGTTTGTGGTGATGTTTGACGGCTTAACGTCCTTTTCCGCCACGCAAACGTGAAACCAAAAGAGGCCAAGAGGGAAATTTCAGAAGAAGCGTTCGGCTCCGAACCGAGAATGGAACTCACAACCTGATGATTGACAGCACAACTCTCTTCCGGTTCGCTTACCCAGGCTTCCCTCCCTTCAAAGTCGGATCAGCCCCCATGCACTACGACGACCCCTAGTGTCCCTCCACCGATGTTGTCTCCCCTGAGTTTCTTCCGCCGACCCAGAGGGCATTATTCGGATTAACGGAATACTCTATATATAGCTGTCTGATAATCAATGAGGCATCAACACTGACTGGATTTGGCTTAAGAAGCCATTGCCGCATTCCGTATGTGACTAGCGATGCTAAATGTATCTCTCGTAGTCCCGGAATGGCCGTCTTTGTCCCACGGGGACTGAATTAGGAAAGCCGGAAGGGGAATCACTGGGAGAGGGCACTCCGACCCAGAAAAGTGTGTTCAAGGGCCTTCACCTACGTTACACTGTTGAGGCTTGAAACGACATTAAATTTATTACAAAACGCGTAAGACTAGCTACAGATAGTGTTCGATCTTTGTGTGTCGTTCCAACCGCACTTAGTGCAATCGTTTCAAGCTCTAAAACTGAAACGCGGAACAAATTCGACGGTTCCCTGCCAGAACGTAGTATCTCTCTTCTATCTGTCTGTATACCGGTAGATATTACCTTCTTACAGGGAACCCTCGAAATGGCCGTAAGCATAAATGAGTCACAAAAGAACAAAATACATCGACAGACACAATTCACTTACGGCGCCAGTAAGATATTCTTTTGAAACAAAGAGGGAAAAACACCAAAGACTCGTTCAAGCCTATAACTTTTTTTCAAAACGGAAAGAGACACAATATCCACAGACTCCGCAGTAAAATGATGCTAGTGAAGCTCTCTGTTTTCATTGAAGGACTAACGTATAACGGTCCACAGTCGAATGAGGTCAAGGGTTTCTGATAACGTTTCTTTCCACACGGTTATCGCTCCATCTTCCTCAAGGGTTGTTGGCCTTGGATGGCCACACTCTTTCGTTGCCCGACCCACACGGTGGCTTGACCAGAAACGGCCAGTCGCAGTTGTCTTTTTCCGGGTTGAAAATCAGATCTGGAAACAGCAAAATCGGTTAAAAGAAAATATAGAGAACAAAAACTTTATACGGTCGCCAATGGAACCATTATTATTCAAAAGAACACGCTATCGTCGTCTCGCCGGGAACTAGTCAGTACAAGATTAGGATGTGGTGTACGGCCGTTCAGGCGGTGCAAAGCAACCCACGTATTCAGACGAACCATCCACGCATATCATGCAGGAAACGAACACGACGAACAACATGCAAGTAACAGACTGGAGAACTGCAGACGAAACTTCGGATAGGGTTTAATCCAGTTTG
Source organism: Batillaria attramentaria (assembly GCA_018292915.2). Lineage (NCBI taxonomy): Eukaryota > Metazoa > Mollusca > Gastropoda > Batillariidae > Batillaria > Batillaria attramentaria. The sequence goes on along the minus strand of JACVVK020000405.1, from coordinate 565,096 downwards.
CAGAACCACACACACACACAAGCACACACACACATACATGCACTCGCTCATCCGTTCGCCATTCCTTCTCAGATTCTCACGTCATTCATTGTCATGGTCACCGTGTCATGGTGACCATGAGCCAATGACGACAAGAACGTGCCGTTGCACTACGTCAGGATGAAATCAAAGAGGAACCAGCTCTAAGTCCTGAAACAAATTTCTAACGCTGTAACCATGCATCTGGTAATAAGGGAAACGAACTGCCTTCACCGAGGAAAAATAAACAAAACAAATAACTATTTCTTCTCCACAGAGGACCGTTTGCAGGTTCCCTACCACAGACGCCAAACCATTCCTATTGCAAATTTCTCCATTCGCAGACTTAAATTCAGAGGGTCTTCCAATAAAATATGGTATGCGCACCACAAGACGCAACTGACATGTTGCCAGTTCCTGATTGACAGGTCATGCTAGCCAATCAACGTGCGCGAACGAGACACGTGTACTCTGACAAACAAACCCACATCTGTGGGTTATCCTGTCGGAGTATGTGCCTGACAAAGAGACCAGAGGGTAAAAAATAGCGTGCGCTGCGTGCGGTTGCCATGGAGGATTCGTTTTAGTCAGTGGGCGTAGCTACTGCCGTCTGGGTTACACGTTAATTACAGTAAAACACAACAATAAAACAGCTGAAAAATATTTCAGAGATGAAATTATCACGTTGATTGTATTGCCTCGTTCTCATAGTCTTCAGCAGCGTTTGCTAGTTCCTACCACAGACGCCAAACCATTCCTATTCCCAATTTCTCCAAATTTCTCCATTCGCAAACTTAAATTCATGCCCACCACTAGACGCAACTGACATGGGGTGTTGTCAAAAGGGGGGAAAAAAACTTTATACGGTCGCCGTACATATTGTACACAGTAACGAGTCCCTACGTCAAAGTCTATTTTCTCAGGTTCACGCCGACACACCGAGACTCGCTGGAAACACTTGGTGCTACTCAAATTTGGAAATGGAATTGCTCTGTTTAACTCTTTCACGACCATGCACCCAAAATAAACTTGACTTGACTTGACTTGACTTGACTTGACTTGACCCAGCGTTTGTGCAGAGCCCTTGCACACCGTTGCCAACCACACACCTAGACCCCTGCGCTGACGCGTGAGGACGCTGTTACCAAGCACCCACAACTCGTCATCTCCGCTCTCACTATGGCCGCTATGCCCAATTTCACCAATAATTTTTTTCCCGTAAAAGTGCTTATAATTATCTTTCAAACCATACCAAACATGATAAGGAAACATCTGACGAAGACCTCTTTCCAAAAAAAAAAAATCCAAAAATTTCTTTAAAAAAAAAATTCCCCGGTTGACAAGGGTTACGCACGCACACAGTGCCTGGGTAACGGGAGAATTCCACGGCGCGCGGTCAGTGTCGACATTGAGTTAAGCGGTGCTACTTTTAAAGCAGAGTAGCACGGGAAACGCTCTCGTCCAGTTTGATTACACCCCCGTGATCAACCCATTCAAACAAGGACACTCACTGGCAGCACACTTGGTGTAGCCGTAGAAGTCTTCGTGAAGACACGTGTAGAACTGCTGACACCGGCTCTTGTAGTCCGGGTATTTGCCGTCGATGATGCCCGTACAGTTGGGCGCTGTGCCACACGGAGGTTTCACCAGATCCTTGCTGCACGTCGGGGACAAGAAAGGGTGACGTCAAGACAGTGTGTGCAGATCGTAGAGATCCTGATTCTTGTTTTATTATTTATTTTTTTTTTTGTTGGTGTTGTTTGTTTGTTTGGGGATGGGGGGGGGGGGGGTTCTGTTGTTTCTTTTGTGTTTTTGAATTGTGCTTGTTTGTTTGTTTGTTTGTTTGTTTGGGCTTACTGTTTGTTTTTTTGTGTGTTGTTTTTATTTTTGTTTTTGTTTGGGGTTTTCCCTTGGGGTTTTTTTTTTTTTTTTTTTGGGGGGGGGTGTTTGTTTGTTTGTGTTTCTGCTTCGCTTGTCTCCCTAATTATCAATTTTATCTGGATAAAGTCTACAGACATCATATCGCTGGTGTGCCTCAAACGTGTAGGCAATGCACATACATAAGCTGAAATGTAGTAGCTAATTTGTTATACTGCTGCGTATGCAGTTCTAAGGCTTACGCAAACAAAAACACACAAAAAAATTCAACAGTTGAGTCTACTGTCCTATGTAAGCTGTTGCACAAGGATTGGCTAAATTCAAACACATCATTGTAGTGTTCACCAACACTGTCAAGGCAGAGGGAACATGCGCAGAAACATGATCTTGAAAGAAGAAATTGTATGGTTCGGAAAAGGTATCACATTGCATTCAGCTGATGGACTCTTTACAAGTACTTACTAGTCACACCACATCTGTTTTTCGTTGACGACCAGGTTGCCTGGACACGGCAACATCCGGGTAGTCTCGTTGTCACAGCGGTAGAAATGCGTGCAGTCCCCGATGTACAGACCGTCATCCAGACCTGTACAGTCGTAGTAGGTGTTGTCTGGACGTCCATTCTTTGGAACGCCTGAAAGGTCATCATTTGTTTTGTTTTTTTTAATTCAGCTTTTTACATTCTGATCTCTTTGTCAGACACATACCCTAACAAGCTTACCCACCCAAACTCAAGAAGTTGCTTTAAAAAAAATTCAACACCAACACTGAAAAGTATATTGTCGAAAAGTTGTGCAATTCAAACAAGCAAACAAACAAACAAAAGCAGAAAATACTGTCGAAAGTACACGTCGCGCCAACTTTTCTCCAAATCTCTTAAAGCAACTTCTTGAGTTCGAATCGCGGCTGGGGCCAAATATTTATGCTGGCCTTTTTTTCTCGTTGCCCCGTCTTTGATATCACCCTTACGTGGTGGAAAAGGACGTCAAAGTCCCAAACACCCCAAACACCCTTAAAGCAACTTCTGCTGTTATGTCACGAATACTGTACAATACTGTAAAATGTGTAAATAGTTTTACAAGTTCATTTACTTTGATTGGAAGTTTGCTTCATTTGTAGCTATTAGTTTGTTCATTTAATTATTATTGTTCAATCCATTCTTATTGTTCAATTCAATATTATTGTTCAATTCAATTTTATTGTTCAATTCATTATTATTGTTCAATTCATTATTATTGTTCAATTCATTATTTTTGTTGTCTTTGATGTCATCCATACGTGGTGGAAAAAGCCGCTAAACCCTGAAACACCAATCCTCACCCATCATTATTGTTCAGAGTTTGTCATCTCAACTCAAGCCCATGCTGAAATTACAGAAAGAAAAGCTTGACCAAAAACCCCTACGCAACCTACATTATGCGGACATTTTGACTACAGAGAACAAAGTTCAAATTGTACTTACCAGAGCAGAAAGATAACACTGCCACGAAACACAGCGTTGCACAAATCAGTTTCATCCTGTTTTTTTTTTCCGTGACCCGAAGAAGAGTAAATGCAATGAACGGTAAAGTTTTCCTCAGAGGCGTTTTGTTTTGTGTTATTAACTGCTCTCTATCTTGTCATGATTAGTGAGAAACGTTGAAGTTTTCTCTCAGAAATAGTCTGTGTTTGAAAATCTGTTCCTGTGTTCTTCTGAGCACTCTGAGTTCCCGTCTGTTCTCTAGCACTGTGCTCAAGTCCTATATATAGACGATTGGATGAATCTAACCCTTGTTGTCGTGTTTGACTTTTACGACATCCCGTCAACTGTTCGTCATCTGCAACACGAAAAAATGGGATATTTGTCGAAACAAAGCGAGGCTGTTCGGTTTCGCCGGCAGGCACATGAGCTTCTCATTGCGTTTGAATCATATTTGGAGTTTCTTTGCTTGCTTGATTTTTTTTTTTTTTTTGGTACAGAAGTGTTTAGAAGGGTGGACCTTTGAAAAGCTTCTCTCTCTCTCTCTCTCTCTCTCTCTCTCTCTCTCTCTCTCCAGCGACATTTCGCACCTTTGTCAGGATCAGCATTCAGCGTCTGTTGTTTCAGGACAGAAAGGTCGTTGAAGGGGGTTTACCGGAAGAGATTGAAAAAGAAGAAGAGTAAATTTGGACACGAGCATCGGAACTAAGTCCCCCACCGCAGCACCGAGGGACAATGTGTACGACGCGATTGGACCTTTTCCATGAGCTACCGCAGCTGCCGTATGTAGTTCCCCGGGCGTGGGTAGCCGCGAAATAGTCTTTGCTGCTTGCGCGGCCTAAAGCCACAAAAACAAAAACAAAACAAAAAAAACCACTAACTCCCGGGCGTTGTTGGCGCCGGGATATTTATGTCAGCAAGCGAGGAATGCGGCTCTGTCTCGCAGTCTGAAACCACGTGGACCTCCATGGCATCATCATACCATCACATACCCTCATCATCATGCGTCATAAAACGTGACCCAGATTCGGATCCCTCCGTGTATTCCATCCATAACCTGGGAGTAATCACCACTGACTGAGCTGGGGAGGGGAAAACATGCTGACAGAGATACATCCCTATATATTCTATAGTTTCAGTCTTAAACCGCACAAAAGAGCTCACACTTTAATAACTAATGGCCTTGTTGCCGATTCTCGTTATAGCGCGTGAACATGCGTGAACGTGCGCGATTTTGGACCGAGACAAGGCTTGATAGACTCGGCATGTGGGCTACTCGAGTCACACACGATGCCGCACTACCACTGCGTTGCGATCGGCTGCCAAAATGGCTCGAGAAAATCAGATAAGCTGGAGAAATTCCCAGAGACGGTCTTACCTAATGGTGAGATCGTTCAGTTTGAGCCCTTTTCTTCAAAAGTTTCAAGAAATTTGTGGATAAAAGCGATTCGAAGGCAGAACGCCTACCCGTCTCGGTGGCCTAGCGTGTGCAGCCGCCATTTCAAGAGTCGTCGGGAACCGTGACAAGCGGACAAATTCTGTCCCGGTACCTACATTGTTTGAACACAATCGTTATGGAACCAAAAATCAAGAAAGAAAGACTTTCATTTCCAAGCAAAAGTTCAGTTCGCACTGATAAACAGCCAAAGTGCTTGAAGAAAAATTAGTGGCAAGCCACAAGTCACAGGTCGACTTGACCTTTACACCGCCCGCCTACCTCTCGGTTGAAGCGACTGCCGATTTTCTTCAAGAGCTAGAGTGATAAGCTGCGCTTTTGTGTAGCCACTTAAACGCACGCCCCTGTCTTTCAGATATTTTTTCCGTTCAGGAACTTTCATTGATTTAATTTTATCGCGAACATCTTCGCCGGTCGAAACGCTCACGTTGCTCGCCATCGCATGCGTAGCCCACCTCAGGTGGGCCGTTCGCGTCTCCGGCGCTGGAGAGCACCCGACTCTTCGTAACCGGCAACAGCGGTATTGAGCTGAGGGACGCCAGTTCACGTCTTCTTTCGTTCCCTATTCTATTCTCGGAGTAACACCGTGCAGAACAGGCAGCCTAACTTCGTGGTACACATGGTGCCTCCGTGCCCCCCGGCGTGTTGCGAACAAACTCCAGTTTAAACCAGGGTGTTGTCCAGCGGTCTTTTTCAGGCGCCTTTGTCCGGAATTAAGCCAGAAGACAAACAGACAAACAGGCTCCCTTCCTGTGTTTGTGGTCGGATGTTCGGGACATCTGCGCACTTTCTATGTGGCGAAGACCAGCACGCGGGGACACACACGCACGCACGCACGCACGCACGCACACACACACACACACACACACACACACACACACACACACACACACACACACACACACACACACACACACACACACACACACACACACACACACACACACACATACATACATACACACGGGCGTGTACGCACGTATGAAGAGGAAAAGGAACAGTATGAGCATAATCAAATACAGTCGGGCCCGGTTATAAGGAGCTCGGTTATAAGGTACCTCGGTTATAAGGAGCAAAAAAAAAATCCCCGATTTACTTTGTTCTTTGTTATGACTTGCGAAAACTCGGTTATAAGGAGCTCGGTTATACGATACCTCGCTTATAAGGAGTGAAAAATTTTGCCCCAAATCGACCCTGAGCCCGGTTATAAGGAGTGCCGACTGCACCAGCTTGAAACCGAAAGTAGGTTGAGTTATTTCATACGCCTTTGCTTTCGCGAAACTCACTTCCGTTCGTCTCCAAGATGTCGGAACGGAAGAAAAGGACGTCTTTGTTCCTCAGTGAAAAGCTTGAAATAATCCGAAAGATTCAAGCCAACCCTCTAACAAGGAGGAACGGCCCCGTCCTACAAAGTTGATTCTCCAAACTTCATATTATTTTGTCTGTTTTGTTGTTATTGTTGCCGGTTCTCCCCTCTCCAAGTTCTACCAACGACACTAGATCAAAGACCGTAGATAATATTATTATCTACGGTCTTTGACTAGATCCTCTACGACCTCGACCGGTTAGCCACGTGACTGGGGGTGGGGCCGGGTGGGGGAAGAAGGGGGAGAGAAAGAGAGAGAGGCAGAGATAGAGGGTGTTTAGGAGTTTAACGTCCTTTTCCACCACAAAAGGGTGATATCAAGGACGGGGCAACGAGAAAAAGGCCAGCACAAATATTTGGCCCCAGCGGCCGGGATTCGAACTCTCGGCCCAAGCATTGAAAGTCCAACGCTCTACCATTCGGCCACCCTGGCTCCCCACAGAGAGAGAGAGAGAGAGAGAGAGAGAGGTCAGTTCCGTGAACTAAACATTTGCCGTCAGCCTCAGGCAGGTCGTCATACAGAGAGAGAGAGAGAGATGACGTCAATTCCGTGAACTAAACTTTTGACGTCAGCCTCTAGCACTGAGATCGTCTGAGGATGCTTGAATTTCCCTGTTGGCTTTGTGACTTCTCCGACTGAATTATTTTTCACATCAAATCTGGAAGATCTAGAGGGCTGATGAAATGTCGGAAGCAGTGACAATACTTGCAGATTTTGTCTGTGAACCAAACATTTGACGTCAGCCTCAAGCTGCTCGTCTGTCATGTGATACTTCATCATATCTTGTGATTTCCTTGTTGTTTCTGTGACTTCCGTGACTGAATTAATTTTGATATAAAATCTGGAAGATCTAGAGAGCTGATGAAACGTGGACTTAAGTGCCTCGGGTTGTACTTACGAAATTGCAAAATTGGAACTTTTTTGACCAGCGCTTCTCGCAGAAACGTGAAAAAAATGTGTTTATCTAAAAGCTCTGTTATTCTTAATACTAAAGCTATAATAGTGCAGTAGTTCATGTCATATGTGCAGTTGGCATAAGTGACAAAAATACCTGAATGATGAGTAATTTGAAAGAGTCTTTTCATAGATATTTGGCCTTATATGCAAACAACCCCTACCTCTGAAATATTTTTTTTTTTACACAAAACCAGTCAGAGCTACAGAGCTGTAGCACGAATCAAGGCAGTGTGATTGGGTGAACTTCCAAAGTCTAGAAAATGAAGGAATTTGAACAACTTTTTCGAAACAATTCGTAACATGACCGATTTTTTAAAATTGGTGATAACTCTTCTGAAAATGCGGCAGGCTAAAAATCGTGAAAGGTAGCTCTGGAGAAGGTGAATTCCCATTTTATCTCAAAGTAAAAAGGCCTCCAACGAGGTGGTTTAGGAGATAGTCATTATTACATCCGTCCACACACACACACACACACACACACACACACACACACACACACACACGTCACTCCCGCCAAAAAGAACGCAGCAGCATAGTGTGCACGTAAGGTGTCTATGACGCAGATTTCGTTACGTCACTGTGTGCGTGAAAGTAAGTATTGTGTGGAGAAACGTCACAGTCTTGTTTTGTATCACTGAAACTTGCTGCTGCGCGTAGCAAAATCTGCCCCGTCTCATAAAGTTGTTTCTCTATAGTGAAACAACTTAAAAAGGAAAGTAGCTATTGCAGAAGAGGTGGGGGTTCCCTTCACTACACTATGTAACATATGGCGAGATCGCCAAAGATACTTGAACCAGGTTTCCCAAGGTTCGGAAGATCTTTCTCGAAAAAAGTCGAGATTTGCCACATTAGACAGTGTCGATCAGCATCTACTAAAATGGTTTACAGATGCAAGGTAAGGCTTCTTCTTCTTCTTCTCTGTGTGTGTTTGTGTGTGGGTGACAGACTTAGAGAGAGAGAGAGAGGGGGGGGGGGGGCTAAAGACATAGATCTAGAGGACAGGGGGCCTGAAAGAGAGAGGGAGAGAGAGAGGGGGGGCGGGGGGGCGGGAGGGAGGAATGGAAAGACTGAGAGAGAGAGAAAGTGGAGGGGGGGGGGGGGTCGGTTTTGGTCGCCCTTTGTGTATGTGTGTGCATGGGTTAATCTGTGAAGTATTGAGAAAGAAAGAAAAAAAAAAAACAGAAAAAAAGAAACACTGAAAGCTGCATGCAAGATGAATAAAATTTTGATTTCAAGATAAAATGAAGACCTTTCACCCCCTCCCATCCCTCGGTCATCAGGCTTTGTTATGTACATGTACGGCTTTTAGGCATCTTTTCTCAAGAAATAATGCAGTCACAGCACCATATCAAAAGTTGCCAAAGTGCTCTTAGTTGTTTTTGTTTTTTCATGAACGTTTACAAAATGTTATTTTTAGTTAGATCTACGTGATGTAAGCTACGTTACTACACTAAATGACTTCTTTTTTTTTCCATTTTGTATCACATTTTGATTCAATCATACGCAGTACCATGCCAGATGATGTATTCCAGTAGGTAAAGCCAATCAACATGACTGAATTCACCAAGTGAAGTGCCTATGGCCTCATAAAGGACTTATCGTTTCAACGATTAACAATAATTCTGTACTTATTGCTACCATTTGTTTTACTTTCAGGATTCAGGTTTTGTTGTTCTAAACGGGGTTGTTTAGCATCCTTTTTGCTTCTTTTTGTTTGGTTACTACACTCGCTTTCAGTTTAACAAAGTGTGCGTTTTATGTTTTTGTTTTGCCGGTTTTGTTTTGAATTTAAAAAAAAGAAGATGAATATAGCTGTTTGAGTAATTTTCATCAGATTGTTGTTTCATTGTACGAGAGAGAGAGAGAGAGAGAGAGAGTGTTGCTGATTCTGACACCGAAAAAACGGCAAAAGTCCGGTTATAAGGTAGTTGGGCTTGGGTACTCCTTATATCCGAGAACTCTGTTATAAGGAACCTCGGTTATAAGGAGTAAAATTTTCGGTCCCCGAGCACTCCTTATAACCGAGTTCTACTGTAACTTTTAATTTTTTTTATATTATTTTCAAAATCATTTCCACGGGCTGGCTGTGCCACACGGTGGGCTGACGTAGTCTGGCCAATCACACGACCCGTTCTTTTCGTTGAAGACCAAGCCTGAAAACAAAACAGAATTCAGAAACCAGGTAGTCCCAACGGAAGCTAATATTTTTAATGCACTCAGGCTATAAATCATTGCATCTTTGCAATTCTGCGCCTAGGTTAAAAAGAAAGAAAGAAAGAAAAAAAAAAAAGTGACAATGGAAATTGCACAAGCCGAGTAGTGAAGTCGCGAGCTGTAGGCCAGTTGCTGAAAGGGCCAAAGCGTCCTGGATTTGGTAGACAACTATGCCCTGTCACCATACAACTTCACTGTCTACAGGAGAGTCCGCAGCTGACATATCTCTGGATTTTGCAATAATAATAATAATATGAGCGGTGGTCTAATAGATAACGCGTCGGAAGTTTAGCCGCTGCGCTACTGAACGGCCGTCACCAATGTCATGGCGATGAAGCGTGGGTTCCAGCCCCAGGTCGAGCTTGTGATATGTGATACCGGTTTTTCCTGGCTGCCGGGCTGCTCATCGGGGGTTTCTCTCCGGGTTATCCGGCTTTCCTCCCCTAGCAAAATTGCAAAAAAAAAAGTTTTAAAAAAGGATAGGTATTGGGTGGCGCTGCACCGTGGCGACGCGCTTCCCCCGGGGGAAGCAGCCCGAATTTCCCGAAAGGGACAAAAAAGTAAAAAATAAATAAATAAATAAATAATAATAATAATAATAATCTCATTAATATAGGTGCTTTATCCCAAATATTTGGCTCAAAGCGTCGCGAGCTAAACCCAACACGCACGCTCACGTGAATCACACGCATTCTCAAACACACTGGACATGAACACATTACAATCACGTGTTGCGAAGGGCCAGCTCAGCAAGTTTAAGTTACGGAATTTTAGAATTGCATTTTTTTTTTTTTTTAATTTTGTGGGCTGAACATTTCCAAAGCACAGGGGAAGGAAGCCGGAGTACCCGGAGAGAACCCCCGAATGAACATACGAGAAATAAAATTTCTTCGCCCCGAGTGGGACTCGAACCTGACCTCTCGCATTGGTGACTAACCACTAGACCACCGACCACCCCAATACACAACTTTACTGGATGCCAGACTTACATCTACAGCCTCTCAGTAAGATGAGTGTAATGACCGGCCCCCGTAGTGTAGTGGTTAGCACTTCGGACTATGGACCGGGAGACCCGGGTTCGAGTCCAAGCCGAGGCAAGCGGGATTTCTCCTACCTAGGTCGGCTCCTACCCAGAGCGGGTGTGCTATGGGCCCGATGGGGAGGCTGTTGCCACACAGCCGAGATTCACCAACTTCACGGGTGCGACTTTGGGGGTGCTTCCCTCGGTATGACACGTCTTATGATGTGGATGATTACACGGCCGGCACCGCAGGTGCCGTAGTTCCCGGTCCTGGTTAATGCCGGGATATTTATGACAGGAAGCGCGGAATGCGGCCCTGTCCCGCAGACCCAAACCACACGGACCTCCATAGCATCATCATACCATCACCCTCATCTCCATCATCATGCATAATAAAAAGTGCCCCAACTTCCGAGCCCTCCGTGGATTTCACCAAGTTCCAGGGAGGAACACCACTGGAGCCGGCAAAGAGTTGTGGCGGCAAAAAAAAAAAAAAAAAAAAATGAGTATAATGAGCGTGATGATAAACGAGATGACGATAAGAATTGATGGCGACCCGGTCAACTCACTGGCTGGACAGAAGTTATGGCCGACGAAGCGTCCCTCGACGCACGTGTAGTAGGAGCGACAGTTGTTGTCTAAATCCGGGTAGTGTCCATCCGCCATGTTGGAACAGTCCTTCATCTCGCCGCAAGGGGGCGGCACGTTTGCAGGGCTGTATATTCAATGAAATTCGCCTTTTCTTTACATCTGACCAATCTTTTGATCATTAGGATTATAATGACGGTTTATAGCGTCAACGTCAAAATTAGTTCGCTCGTCTATACAGTTTTCTTTTCTGTGGTTGTCCGGTGAAACTGACGTGGCATCAATCTTATGTTCTGTTTCTGTTTCTGTTTCGAATGAGAATATATTCATAATTGTTCTCCGCCAGTCCTCTGAAACCGATTAATAGTGTCTTTAAATTTGCAGAGCCTAACAAATCCGAGGAGTTTTTTTTTTTTTTTTTCCATTAGATAACTGGCAGAGGTTGATATCCGTAGGAGCTATAGTAGGACAAATGTCCTTGCCAACCGGTTAACCGTAAAAGTATAGGACATTTGTCCTGAATATTGTGCACTGTAGCGAAAGAAAATTATAGGACATAATTATGCCCCCCCCCCCCCCCTCCCCAAACAAGCTCTGGTCCCTTTTTCGAGCTACTCACGCGTCACATTTGCCGGCGCTGGTGCTGTAGACAGAGCCCGGATCACACTCCACTACAGTTGACTTGCCCCCTGAACACACTGTGTACACTCGACAGCCGATCTCGTAGTTCCCGTCATCTTTGCCGGTACAGTTCAACCCCAGCGCTGTCAACGAAACCAGGGAACATGCATAGTGAGACAGGAATCTGGCTCTTGCAGCTGCTTATACATCCTTTGTTACCCTAGGAACCATTTCACTGTTGAAATTTCAAATAACACAACTGTAAGCTCTCCATCTGCCTTCAGATAATCATAATAATAATAATTTATTTATATAGCGCTGTAATCTACATATAAGGCAGTTCTAAGCGCTAAAAGTACAGGTAAAGGTACAGATAAGAGTCAAGGTTCAGGGCCAGGGCAACTGCATGTATGGTACGTAATAAGGAGATGGAGAAAGACGGAGGCAGGTTAGACGGTGCTTTGAGATGAAAACAGGTAGGTTTTTAGATTTGTTTTGAAGGTTTCGAGGGAGGCTGACTGGCGGAGCGAAAGAGGCAGAGAATTCCAGGCTTTCGGACCAGCGTAGGACTGAGAAGGCTCGAGAGCCAACAGAAGAAAGTTTAGTACGTGGGATTCTGAATATCAGAGTATCGGATGAAGACCGGAGGGAACGTGACGGAGTGTAGAGTTCCAACAAATCAGCCAGGTAGGATGGGGCAGATGACGCCTAAGAGTTTTGAAACAAGGTATCAAACAATGGGAAACAAGTACTTTTTGCCCCAAACAAAATACGGATTTAGGGGATTGACTTTAAAGTTGTGATGTCAAATTTGGAAATTCGGGATTCTGCACTTCCCAGAAAATAACAGCCAAAAAACCAACGATAACAATAATAGCATTTGTTAGTATGCACCTTCTCTTCATTTTCACTTTTTTTATTATTTGTTTAGTCAGAGATGCTTTGTGTCAGTTTAACGTCTGAACCAACAACTAAACAAAAATGACCCCTCCGCACACACACACACACACACACACA
>JACVVK020000405.1:537500-547500 GCA_018292915.2 Batillaria attramentaria | reverse complement strand
TCCGCCCAGTGCACGCTAGTAGCGTGTGAACAGAAAATCCACTCGGGGAGCGTATGGGCTCGCTGCAGGCACTCAGCGTGTGAAAGGTCTTTTACGTGATTTGGAGAGAGAGAGAGAGAGAGAGAGCTGATCTGCAGGAACTTGACCGGAAGTCATTCTTAGGCATGCGCAATATCAGTCATGTCGCCTTCAACAAGACGAATAAAACACGGTCAACAGATACACAAACAGAGACTAGAAACGAAGAGAGGAATGGGCTGTTTGGGTGACGTCAAAACCACATTAGACGTCTAATTGTACTCTCCGTGACGTCATTAGATGCGTACCTGACGCAAGTGTCGGAAGTTACGTCATACATCTGTCCAGCAGGGCACTTGGTCACTTGAGGCTGGCCGTTGACGCACACCGCCTTGCCCCAGCACCCCGCCTCATGGAACCCGTCCGGAAAACCATCACACGAGATGTAGTGAGGATCCCACGTTTCGGAGGCCGAAACTGTCAGAAAAAAAGTAATGACCGTATCGATAATTTTATTGTTATGTTATTTCAAGAGTTATGACACTGCTTCCCTCTGTATATGTGGTGGAAAAGGACGTTAAACTCCCAAACACCCACCCACCCACCCACTTCCCTTTGCTATCAGGGGGAGCCGGGATAGCCGAATGGTAGAGCGTTGGACTCTCAATGCTCGGTTCGTGAGTTCGTATCCCGGCTCAATGGGGCCAGATATCTGTGCTGGCCTTTTTATGTTGTTTCCATAGTAATGGAAACAACATCATAGGACGGGCTAAATTTTCCACGTTCATGGGCAAGCATCTGTGGTACAAACGCACGTCACTGCCGATCTCCCGCAGAGACGATTTTGCAAGTGTAACTCTGACAATGACGTAAGAAAACGTGCGTCATCGATGCTGACATGTACGGTCCACCGAACGCGCTTCTCCTCCTCAGTGAGTGCCGTCTGTGCGTATGTGTGTGCGTGCGTGCGTGTGTGTGTGAATTGTGTCCAGGCCCGTTTCTTCGAAAATACTCAACCGAATGGCTTCAAATTTGGGGCATCCAAATATATCAAAATGTTACATTAGACGATTCAAGCGTGTGATGATTGCTTAAGTGATTTGGGAGTTATCGCCCTTTTGAGACAAGTTGGTTGTCTTTCGTTTACAGTCGTAATATTTATTTAAATCACTCAATTTTTTGGCAGTAGATAGCTTGAATACGGACTCTGAACAGAGTCACTACTAGAAAATGGTCGCTCTAATAGTTTTCATGTAAACCGAGCCTGAGTTGACATTGCATGTGAACCCAGTTCAGATGCCTATTTCTCCGAAAATACTGAACCGATCGATTTCAAATTTGGGGTTTCTAAATGAATCAAGATTGTTGAATAGAAGGCCCGATTCAGGTACGATTGCACACATGATTTGCGAGTTATCGCCCTTTTCAGAAAAAGTGGCTTTCTGGCGTTTAAAGGCGTAATATTTACCTAAACCACTCCATATTTTGGACATAGATAGCATGAATACGGACTCTCAACTAAGTGAATTTTGGAGGTTGTCGCTTTTATACTTTTATACAAACATCGAAAAAGAGACGCACGCGCACTGACGTAAAGTAAGTGCGTCATGTTTGATTGACGTGATGCTGTTTTTTCTTGGGGGTGTCTCGCCACTTTCTTTCCGAATTCCTCTGTTTGGAGACGTGGTGTATTTTACTTCTACTATGTCGCCATCTTCGTGCAATCGCAGAGAAGACACGGGATATAACAGAATGCAACTCCAATACTTTATGAACAGAATATGCACGGAGAACAAATTCATGAAAGAAGAAGAACCCAGAACGCTGTGCAGGGCTGCTTACGTACTGCCGGAACAGGTCAGATCCATCGCAGAAAAGGCACGCGCGCACTGACGCAAAAGGCAGTATCAGCGTCATTTTTCCGACGTCATGTTTGATTGACGTGATACTGGCATTTCTTGGGGATGTGTCGCCACTTTTTGGACGTTCTCTATGTGTAGACGGGGAAAGCGGGAGTTTCATTGATGTAGTGTGCTTTGTTTTTCCCACTGACTCTCACTCAATAGCATAGTAGAGTGAGAGAACACCACATAGGTCTCAATGGAGCACAAACGCGGCTCGCGCGAGTCTGTGTGTGTGTGTGCGTGTGCGCGTGCGTGCGTGCGTGTGAGTGTGTGCGCGCGCGCGTGTGTATGTCTGACATAACACATAGTTAGAAAACGTTCGCCGCGCAGACTTGTCTGTTAAACATATTGGGTCGGTATTAATTCGATCTTTACACTGCGCACGCAGCAGCAACACTTCAATTTTCATGGGCCTGCTTTCATTGCAAGAACTGTATCAAAGTTATTACGCCCAATGTATTATGCGTCATCCCATTGAGCAAAACGTCATAGATTTCAAAGAATACAACTTGACGTCTCTCTTCCAAAAACAAGATTGGTGTGACAGCCCGGTCAGTTGTTTCCATTCAGAGAGAGAGAGAGAGAGAGTGTGTGTGTGTGTGTGTGTGTGTGTGTGTGTGTGGATACATGGCATTACAAAAGAACGACCGTGACGATAGCAGGTGATCAAATGGAAACAACGTATTGGGCTGGTGGCCATCTTGTTCTCGTTGCCCCGTCTTTGATATCGCCCATGCGTGGTGGAAAAAGGACGTTAAACTCCCAAACACCCACCTACCCTTTTGTTATCAATATATCAGTTTCCTGACTGTCAAAGGACAACGAGCACATCTGGACAAGGGGGGATTTGGTCTAGTGATTAAGTTATCCGACCTAAGTGTGCACGCAAAAATTCCACGTCCATTTTTCGGGGAAGAGTAGGCTGTGGCCGGCGGCGTGGAAAACAGAAATACTGTCTCACGCATCAGAGTGAATAGCAGGGTGTAGGTTTGCGCATAAAGTAGCGCTTAGTAGCAGGCTTTCACTGCTTCGTCCTTAGTAGCAGGCTTTCACTGCTTCAGCCCTGCGGCGCCACGAGCATTCCAAAAGAGATGAACGTGTGCGTCGAGGAGAAGTCGACCATACCATACCACATCTCGGCTATATTTACTTGACTCTGTTCGTCGGACAGGCAGGACTAAAACCTCACTCTTCCTTGGTTTGACGCTTTATCAGATAACGCTGCCCATTTCGTCAAGACCTGTCTTCACCGGCCGAAGCCGAAGTGGCGTAGGACAGGCGCGCACAGCGAATGATCTACCCTTCTTGCGATCACGCATTGCCGCAGTAATATTGATAAGTGACTGATAAAAACGAAGCTTGCAGATTTGCGTGTGCCTGTGCTTTGGGTCGGTATATTGGCGTTAAGGACAATGGGCGATAACTTTTGTTGGTGTTGAGAAGTAGTTGTGTCCCCTGATATGTTGAAGACAGAGACCTACACTGGCTACAGGCGTACTAGACACTCCAGTGTGTAATTTTTCTTGATCCTAAGAAGTAGTTGTGTTACTTGGTTTGTTGACTATGTGCTAACTGAAGGAGCAGACATCTTTGAGACATCCCGCAGAAAAAAAAATCTGACCCCAACTAGCTATCGCGCCCGGAAACTGAACTGTATGCCCAACTATACCGGCTTCTCAATAGCAATCCCTGCGCATGTGGGTATAGGTTTTGTGATAAGTGTTATAGTTACAGTAATACCGACAGTAAGGGCACTTCCATCTTTTGTCCCATTGGAGCAGAAAAAGAGGGAACACGTCATCTCTCTCTCTCTCTCTCTCTCTCTCTCTCTCTCTTCTTCTTCTTCTTCTTGTCACCTTTTCGGTAGTCTAGACTGTTTGCATACAATGTTTGTTTTTGTTTCATTATTATTGTGGACTGTAGTGAGGACTACTTGTAAGACAGGCAGAGATGCCTACAAGTATTATGCTAATAAACGTTTCATCATCAGCATCATCTTTGTCCATTTTTTTTGCGACAACCTTTCCACGTGCATGTTTGGTGTCTAGGCCTTCTTGTTTACTGCCCCACGGCCGCTCCCAGATGGCATGGGAGGAATCTTCAACATGGACACTTAAAGATAACGCGTGCGTGTGCAGGAGAAGGCGAGACAGACAAATTTTCACTCGATTTGGGGAGGACAGCAAATCCTCAGCCATATCCCTGTGCACAAGAGCAACTGAACCCAGTACCATACGTAATATGTAGAACGATATTAGTCAAATGACAAAGACAGGTGGCGGATGGGTGGGTGTTCAGGGCTTTAACGTCCTTTTCCACCACATACGGGTGATATCAAACACGGGGCAACGATAAAAAAGCCAGCACAAATATTTGGCCCTAGCCGGGATACGAACTCACGACCCGAGCATTAGAAGTCCAGCGCTCTACCATTCGGCCACCCCGGCTCCCCGAAAGACAGATGGCAAACCGGGCATCAAAGCACAATGAAATGGGAGTTCGTTGAAAACTGAGCGTCCCTCAACAAAGTACACGAACAAAAGAATATCACACATAACGTCTTCGGAAGAAGGCATACTTACAGACACCGGGTACAGCCAGAAGCAGAAAGAGAAATCTGTCCATCTTGTTTACAGGATTTTAAGTACAAGACAATTGAGGCTGTCTTTATCTGCTCAGTCTTCGTTCTTTGATAGTTGTTTTTAACCCATTCACTACCAAAGACTGTTTGTGTAAAGCGCCGATTAGCTCCCCTTCAGATTACAGAACAGAACAGAAACAGAAACGTACCTACATCTAAAAAGCATTTTTATTACCGGTCCCCGTAGTGTAGTGGTTAGCACTTCGGATCATGGACCGGGAGACCCGGGTTCGAGTCCCAGCCGAGGCAAGCGGGATTTTTCCTACCTAGGTCGGCTCCTACCCAGAGCGGGTGTGCTATGGGCCCAATGGGGAGACTGTTGCCACACAGCCGAGTTTCACCCACTTCACGGGTGCGACTTTTGGGATGCTTCCCTTCGTATGACACGTCTTATGATGTAGATGATTAATCGGCCGGCACCGCAGTTGCCGTAGTTCCCGGGCCTGGTTAATGCCGGGATATTTATGACAGGAAGCGTGGAATGCATCCCTGTCCCGCAGTCCCAAACGACATGGACCTCCATAGCATCATCTCTTACCATCATCCTCATCTCTATCATCATGCATAATAAATAAAAAAATTGTCCCAGCTTACCAATTACTTGGGAGGAACACCACTGGAGCTGGCAAAGAGTTGGGGCAGCAAAAAATAAAAATAAATAAATAAATAAATAAAAGCATTTTTATTCAACCTCTTGAAACGACTTTATTTTGAAGAAGCTTGACAATGGGGTTATAACTACGGCTCGTGATATTTTGCGAAGCCGGCAGCGGAACAGTTAAAAGGTCAGATTTGCGCCGAGGACTTTGGAACACGGCGTTGCTTCTTCAGCCACAGATTTGACAGGGTTCCCCGCCTAAGGTCATCTCAGTCCGCCGTACCAGCTGTTGTTTCGTGACGGGGTTGTTGTCCAAGGTTTTCATGTAGTCTCCAAGAGATAGCAATACCTCGGCAAATCAGAGTGTACTGCATATGGCCTGTGTTTTTTGAGAGCACCTACCGTTTCTTGCCGGTTAGGCCCATTCTCTGCGCACTATCACTATTTTCCTGTTTCACTACAAGCGGTCACGTTGCAGCTAGGGAGGTACAGTAGAACCCTCTGTCTCCGTAGAATGACGGGGTTATGTTCTACACTGGACGAGCTGAATTCTGTATGCTCCTGCTACCCGTCAAAATGAAGAGTTTTGTTAGTCATGCTGTTTCTGGGTCCAGGTCATGTACAGGGAAGATAAGGACTGACTAAAGGAGTGTGGCGACAAGAACATTATGAGTAAGGACGGGTTGAATTGACCTGAAGGGAACAAATTTAATCGCGCTTACTCTTTCAAGATTTCGAGACTTCACAGAAGCAATCGCGTTTGTGACTGCGCTTGTACGCTCGGAACATACATATATACAATATAGTATACAACATCTTAGTGATATGTAGAGCAGTGAATGCGATACATCGACCTGTGATGGTCGCACGGACTTGACATGAAGCTTTGACAGTTGAACACCCACGTTAGACGCTTTACCAGCGAACATCCATGTTAGACGCTGTACCAGCGAACACCCAAGTTAGACGCTTTACCAGCGAACACCCAAGTTAGACGCTTTTCCAGCGAACACCCACGTTAGGCGCTGCACCAGCGAACACCCACGTTAGACGCTTTACAGCAAACGCCCACATTAGACGCTTTACCAGCGAACACCCACCTTAGACGCTTTACCAGCGAACACCCACGTTAGACGCTTTACAAGCGAACACCCACCTTAGACGCTTTACCAGCGAACACCCACCTTAGACGCTCTACCAGCGAACACCCACCTTAGACGCTTTACCAGCGGACACCCACGTTAGACGCTTTACCAGCGAACACCCACGTTAGACGCATTACCAGCGAACACCCACGTTAGACGCTTTACCAGCGAACACCCACGTTAGACGCTTTACAAGCGAACACCCACCTTAGACGCTTTACCAGCGAACACCCACCTTAGACGCTCTACCAGCGAACACCCACCTTAGACGCTTTACCAGCGAACACCCACGTTAGACGCTCTACCAGCGAACACCCACGTTAGACGCTTTACCAGCGGACACCCACGTTAGACGCTTTACCAGCGAACACCCACGTTAGACGCTTTACCAGCGAACACCCACGTTAGACGCTTTACCAGCGAACACCCATATCCGAAAGCTAGCGTTCCAGCATGGTGATCACCTACCGTATGCGGCACATCATTGATTTTGTGTAACAGCCTTCGGCTCATGACTCGGATGCACGCTTCTTTGCCGTCGTTTCATGGCGAGATGCTGTGAATATGGTGACTGCTTTTCGGGAAGGATCGACATTTGTTATTGTGAGTGCGAGACCACCTGTTGCACGATCTGCTCAAAAGCAAGCCATGGAGCGGTTTTTCTGAACTCCTCAATTTTATCTCTAGAAGGTTGAAAAGGGGGTGGGTGGGTGGGGGTTTAACGTCCTTTTCCACCACATACGGGTGATATCAAAGACGGGGCAACGATGAAAAAGCCAGCACAAATATTTGGCCCCAGCCGGGATACGAACTCACGACCCGGGGCCGTGGTCACGACGCGTTCGTAACCTTTCCGCCACCGATTTACGCACGCGAGGGTCCGTAACTTACGATTTGTGATAAAATTGGGTGGTCATGACGTTTGCGCAGAGTTACGGCCGCTCGGAAACCCTTGCGTATTGTACACCACCTAGGAGGGTGTCGGAAAGGTGCCGTAGCCTTTGCGTAAATCTGAAAAATGGCGGCCCGCTTGATTTACCTGAACTGCAAATGAGAAGAGCATTGCGACGGGAAAGGGTGTTCCGCAATCGTACTAACCCTTTTGACTTGTACGACGATGTGGACATGCTTCAAAGGTTTAGATTTAGGAGGAGAGACCTGCAGGAATTGTGCGATCTTCTGTAGGACGACTTGAGTGTAGAGGGGGCGCGTTCAGTTCACTACGCACCCTGCAATGCAAAGGCCTGTGTGGCCAGCCGTACACACATCGTGGGTTTATTTGTTTCCTTTTTTGTGGGTTAACATTTGTTGTGTGTGTTTCGGACTAGTTCAGTGCTGAACGCACTCGGTCAGCCCTCATTGATCAGCCACCACCGTTTTGATCGTATGCCTGTCAATGCAGGTCTCATTCATTGTGTTGTGGACCCGAAATGTGCGGGTTCCGAATTCAGAGTTTTGCCGCTGGTCATGTTTATCTGCCGTAGCACCGGCGTCAGGTTAAATGCGTGGCATGTATGTGGAGAGTTTTGTTGATGTTGTTGTTATCCTCTCCTCTTTCGTTGTTCTTTGATTGAGGTTCATTCCGTTGGTTTTCTTGCCAGTGAGCCTGCTACATACGGTTTGTACGTGCAGTAAATGCTTCTACTGGTTGTAGTCCGTCCAATGTTGAGATAGAGACTGCTAGGGAGCGGTCTATATGCGACGTGCATGCTCTCCTGATCACACTCTCCACATACATGCCACGCATTTAACCTGACGCTACGGCAGATAAACATGACTCGATCAAAAACTCTGTAGTGAACGCGTAGTGAACACACCCCCTCTTCTCTTTCACTCTTCACGCTGCAAGGAGAATTTGTGCAGGTCACGTGATGGTGTTTTCCGTGGGAATCCCGGGGGTCCCACACCTATCTAAAAATAACCCGTACGTGACACCGTTTCCAGTAAGTGCGCGTCGTGACCGGCCAACTAGCGGAAGAGACAGTTTTCACGTAGCCACATACGAACTTACGATCCGCAACCTATTTGCGCAAAAGAAATTTGCGTTCGCGTCGTGACCACGGCTCCTGAGCATCAGAAGTCCAGTGCTCTACCATTCGGCCACCCCGGCTTCCCGAAAAAGGGGAGGGGGAAGGGGGTGGGGGGAAGGGGGGGGGGGGACCTCTTCCTTTCGTCATTGGGAGGAATATTTCGATTCACTTCTGTTACTCACTGTTCCTGACCGTCAAAACCATCGGAGGGAGTTTGAGACATTAGAAGGAACAGCCGGTTCCGGTTCTTCTGTAGCATTGTCACATTTGACCTCACAGTTCCGGATTTCACGGGAATATCATTACTGCTTTAGCCAATCAGCTGATGGCATTTGTCAGAACCCAGTGATATAAAATGCTGTCTGGCTTTGCCCCACTATTACAAAGTTAGTGATTGGGGTCGTATACATACATGTACGTGAGAATGTGTGTTTGAACAAAAATGTAGGAACTCATGTCCCGTGTCTGTTGTTTGAGAACGGTGCACTGTGTTTGTACGTGTTGATAGGTAAGTTAAAAGGTTGTACATGCACTATGTTTCAGTGGTAGAGCGTGTAGGTCAGTAATGTTGTACTCAGTGTTCGAATGAAACGTGATGTTCTAGTGACAGCATGTGTTGGAACGTGGATGATGAATGACGGGTCTCGACACCTATAGGTTATACAGACATAAATTTGAAAATAAATGCTATTCTAAATTCGGACACTTACATTGCCGAGCTTACCCTTCCCAACGCGTGATTGTAATGTGTTCATGTGCAGTGTGTGAGAGAATGCGTGTGGTTCACGTGAGCGTGCGTGGTGGGTTCAGCTCGCGGCGCTTTGAGGCGGGTACACAAACTAGGAAAAGCGCGCCTTCACAATACTCAGTTATTATTAGTGATTGTGAATGGTGGGGAGCCGGGGTGGCCGAATGGTAGAGCGTTGGACTTCTAATGCTCGGGTCGTGAGTTCGGATCCCGGCTGGGGCCAACTATTTGTGCTGGCTTTTGGATCGTTGCCCCGTCTTTGATATCACCCGTGCGTGGTGGAAAAGGACGTTAAACCCCCCCCCCCCCAAAACACCCACCCCACCCAGTGATTGTGAACGTGACCCGGTTTGGAGTCTAATCTTGACTGTCAGTAATAACAACACACTTCTCTACCGCCAGGCCCATATATTGTGACAGCACTGATCAAAAATGTGACAATGCTACAGAAGAACCGGAACCGGCTGTTCCTTCTAATGTCTCAAACTCCCTCCGATGGTTTTGACGGTCAGGAACAGTGAGTAACAGAAGTGAATCGAAATATTCCTCCCAATGACGAAAGGAAGAGGTCCCCCCCTTCCCCCACCCCCTTCCCCTTCCCCCTCCCCTTTTTCGGGAAGCCGGGGTGGCCGAATGGTAGAGCACTGGACTTCTGATGCTCGGGTCGTGAGTTCGTATCCCGGCTGGGGCCAAATATTTGTGCTGGCTTTTTCATCGTTGCCCCGTCTTTGATATCACCCGTGCGTGGTGGAAAAGGACGTTAAACCCCCCCCCCCCAAAACACCCACCCCACCCAGTGATTGTGAACGTGACCCGGTTTGGAGTCTAATCTTGACTGTCAGTAATAACAACACACTTCTCTACCGCCAGGCCCATATATTGTGACAGCACTGATCAAAGATACGCATGCATATGA
>JACVVK020000405.1:530000-532500 GCA_018292915.2 Batillaria attramentaria | reverse complement strand
CCGCGCGCATGTGAAGCCGGCCGTCGGAATACTAGTACAAAAGGATGGACGTGGTCTGAGCTGAAGTGAAGCCGTATCTGAGTGTGCAGTGCGTATTGTGAAAATCAAATAATTTAAAGGCGCACTAAGCGGCCTTTCACACGCTGAGTGCCTGCAGAGAGCTCAGACGCTCGCTGAGTGAATTTTTCTTTTCACACGCTACCAGCGTGCACTGGGCGGACTGCGCTGTCGGCCTGGCGCTGGACAATACACAAAGCGCGGTCAGCGGCGACTGCCTGGCGTGGCAAAGAAAACATAGGACCGTGTTCTATTTACAGGCGTGGCGGATTTAACTCATAATGTCCCATAAGGTTTTCTACTACTGCCAAGCCTCAGTCCCATAAGGTTTACAGAAAAACAACACCACGAGGAATACAGGAAGTGACTAAGCCTGATTTCTCACATCAGAAGAGCACTATATAGTAGTTGCTTCTCTTAGACCACATAACGATAAATACGGAGCGGAACGGTATGGTACTGACAGAACGGAGCGGAATGCAGCGGTACAAGGACTTAAGATTTAATGGGCTGGGAGGGCATTTTGCTGGTGGTAGACGTGGCGGATTTAATGGGCTGGGAGGGCATTTTGCCGCTGGCAGGCGTGGCGGATGTAATGGGCTGGGAGGGCATTTTTCCGCTGGCAGGCGTGGCGGATGTAATGGGCTGGGAGGGCATTTTGCCGCTGGCAGGCGTGGCGGATTTAATGGGCTGGGAGGGCATTTTGCCGCTGGCAGGCGTGGCGGATATAATGGGCTGGGAGGGCATTTTGCCGCTGGCAGGCGTGGCGGATTTAATGGGCTGCGAGGGCATTTTGCCGCTGGCATGCGTGGCGGATTTAATTGACTGGGAGGGCATTTTGCCGCTGGTAGACGTGCAAAATCGTCGCGTGTGAAAGTCCTCTCAGCGATATTTCAGCATTCTGTTTTGGAACAGTTGCTCCTTGTGAGTGTGCCTGTCTGCTCGAAACAGTCCATCTTTAAGGTTAGTACAGTTCTAAGGGGGTGGGGGGGGGGACCTTGAGCATCCTGACCATGGACCTGATTGTAGTGTTTGATACTTGGTGTGTTTTGTGAGGGTGTACTACTTGTTTGTATGGGGAGCCGGGGTGGTCAAACGGTAGAGCGTTGGACTTCTAATGCTCGGGTCGTGTGTTCGATCCTGGCTGAGGCCAAATATTGTGCTGGCTTTTTCATGGTTGCCCCGTCTTTGATATCACCCTATGTGGTGGAAAAGGACGTTAAACTCCCAAACACCCACCCACACCCACTTGTTTGTATGTGATTGCACTGTTCTGTTTTTCTTTTTTTGTAAAACGCTGTGAGCTCTCTGTGAGATAGAGCGCTGTGAGCTCTTTGTGAGATAGAGCGCTGTGAGCTCTCTGTGAGATAGAGCGCTGTGAGCTCTCTGTGAGATAGAGCGCTGTGAGCTCTCTGTGAGATAGAGCGCTGTAAGCTCTTTGTGAGATAGAGCGCTGTGAGCTCTTTGTGAGATAGAGCGCTGTGAGCTCTTTGTGAGATAGAGCGCTGTGAGATAGAGCGCTGTGAGCTCTCTGTGAGATAGAGCGCTGTGAGCTCTCTGTGAGATAGAGCGCTGTGAGCTCTCTGTGAGATAGAGCGCTGTAAGCTCTTTGTGAGATAGAGCGCTGTGAGCTCTTTGTGAGATAGAGCGCTGTGAGCTCTCTGTGAGATAGAGCGCTGTGAGATAGAGCGCTGTGAGCTCTCTGTGAGATAGAGCGCTGTGAGCTCTTTGTGAGATAGAGCGCTGTGAGCTCTTTGTGAGATAGAGCGCTGTGAGCTCTTTGTGAGATAGAGCGCTGTGAGCGCTCTTTGTGAGATAGAGCGCTGTGAGCTCTTTGTGAGATAGAGCGCTGTGAGCTCTCTGTGAGATAGAGCGCTGTGAGCTCTCTGTGAGATAGAGCGCTGTGAGCTCTTTGTGAGATAGAGCGCTGTGAGCTCTTTGTGAGATAGAGCGCTGTGAGCTCTCTGTGAGATAGAGCGCTGTGAGCTCTTTGTGAGATAGAGCGCTGTGAGCTCTTTGTGAGATAGAGCGCTATATAAATATCAATTATTATTATTATTATTATATTAAATACAAAACACTGATGTTTTCTGGCCGTGCGGACGAGGAGGATTTCAACCGCCGGAAGATTCCTTGCCAGCCGTGCTTGCGAAAGCGCCCGTCCGCTCCAAATGGCCTATCTTATGATTAACACAGTTCTAGATGCAATACATTACAGTTTGCTGGCCGTTCGGACGAGGAGAAATTTCAACGGCCCGACGCTGTCGCGGTCAGCCATGTGATAAAAAGTATGGCGGACGATGTGCGTTTCGGGTTCTGTCTGTTCAGTACCAACTCGTGTGTGCAGCTGTATCCGTGCAGGCGTCTCACTGGCATAATATCAAAACAACTCCTGGGGACCTTGTGAGTGTACAAATGTTGGACGGTGGGACTTTAAATGACT
>JACVVK020000405.1:475000-527500 GCA_018292915.2 Batillaria attramentaria | reverse complement strand
ATAATAATAATAATGACTATTGTATAGGCGCTTTACCCAATTTCATGAATCGGCTCAAAGCGCCGCGAACTGAACCCAGCACGCACGCTCACGTGAATCACACACATTCTCTTACACACTGGGCATAAACACATTACAGTCACGTGGTGCGAAGGGTCAGCTCAACTATTTATATTTCGGAATTCAGAATTGCATTTATTTTTGGAATTTTGTGGGCAGAGAAGGGGGGGGGGGAAGCCGGAGTACCCGGAGAGAACCCCCGACGGTCGGCCCGAATGAGCGGTGCCACATACGAGAAGGAAAAAGAATCCTTTGCCCCGAGTGGGACTCGAACCCCTGACCTCTCGCACTGGTGACAACTGACAAGTCTCTTAACCACTAGACCACCGACCGCCCCATTCTTCACAGTTCCAATCTGCCAACCACACCCCCATACCAGGGATGATGGCACGGTGAGCATGCATGCAAACGGCGTATCATCATCATCATCGTCGTCGTCGTCATCGTCGTCGTCGTCGTCATCATCATCATCATCGTCGTCGTCATCGTCGTCATCATCATCATCATCATCGTCGTCGTCGTCGTCGTCATCATCATCATCATTCTGACTGGCTAAAAATGATATGAAATCTACTGTCGTGACAGCTGAACGTGCTCCGCATTCCTAAGCTTTACTGCGTCCCCTGTGGCACTGTAAATATAATCTTTAGTTCAGCCCTCAGCTGCTTGATTCATATTTCTTTTATCGATGACTCCCAACTGTTCCCCGCGGGCTGAGAGATACGGAGTGCGATTGACGGCCAAGTTAGGCTAACACATGCATGCAGCAACGGGCATAATTATAGTCACGGTGGAGGATAGAACAGCACATGGCTGGCTGTTCTGGTTAACAGTTATTGTCATCTCACGTCTGCTCTCTGAACTGAATTCGAGACAATAATAGTAATAAATAATATGAATGTGACGAGGGAAAAGTTTCTTTTACATAACCGAAGTTTGATGGAAGATCCATGCTGGACTACTTTCGTTCGACTTATCCGTGGAAAATGTAGTCACACAAACTACAGGGCCCGTATGTAAAACTTGAGGTTAATTTAACCCACGGCTACGGGCCTAACCCAGACTAGGACAAAAGAAACCCCAAATCAAAATTAAATAAAACAGGAACCGAAGAAAGAAAGACACAACTCCTTCTATACCGGCGTAGGCACCTTGCTGGAATGGACCCGTTTCCTGATTTAAAACAAAAAACAACAGAAAATTTAACCCTAGAGCTAGTTTAGTTCGAGGTTATATTCTAGCCCGGGGCTACACTCCCTAACCCCGACTTTTACATGCGGGCCCAGGTTTGGCCGTGAATCCGAAGTTCGACTCAAGCGTATCACACACATCGTCCTTCACTGAGTCTCGGTACGTCCACAAGCACGGGCTATTATCCCCTACTGACTCTGGTTACCACAGTTTCGATCATGTTCTTCCGGCGAAGGATGGTTGGTTGGTTGATTGGTTGGTTGGTTGTTTTAGGGTTTAACGCCCTTATCCACCACGCAAGGGTGATATCAATCAAAGACGGGGCAACGAGGAAAGGGCCAACACAAATGTTAAGCTCACAGCCGGGATTCGAACCCACGACCCTAGCACTGAAGGTCCTAATCTCTGACATTCGGCTAGCCCGGATCCCCCTACCGGTACATATGGTTGGTTGTTTGGGTTTCACGTCCCATGTCACAAGATGTGATTAGACACAGCCCTAATGGGCTGGTGGGGGGTGGGGGGGGGGGGGCTTGGGACAGCTACCTTACTATTCAATCCGGTCAGACTGTCAGGTCGGCCACGATTGATCAGTGCGTCCTTGGCTGTGACGGACAAGTTACACAAACAGATCCAGTTCACACAGCAAGACGACACGGACAACATTCAGGAGTAAGTACACATTTCTTTTTAACTCCGACCGCCTCGGATAAGGATCCAACTCACACACCTTCGCACGAAATGCGGAGAGCCCTGGAGCCAACAACTACACCACGTCGGCTTCCAAACCGACGCAAAGATACCAAAAAAAAAAAAAAAAAAAGCAAACTGACTGTATTCTCTCACCCTCATGATGCGGTGTCCTGTCCGAGATACGCAACAGCCGGCATGGCGTGTTGTCATGCTCTGCGTGAATACACCTATATACACACTCGCCACAGCCGGCTACCAAAACTGAACTACGGGAGCTGACAATGCGCTGACACGCTTGTTGTTTTCCAGTTGCACCAGCAGCTGTGGTCCCACCGGCCGCCGGTTTAACAGATGTCTGAATGTGTGCGTGTTCTTAAATCGCTATTTGTGACTATTGTTTTGAACTGACACGGTCTTTGTGTCGGCATGCCTGGTCGCGTTCCGGAGCTTTGGAGTTTGCGAGAACCATTGAAAGAAGGAGGAAGGAGAATTAACGAGGAAAGAAATGATTATGGTCCTTTTTATGGTCATATTAAGGAAGTGGTGCGTGCGTGCATGTCCGTCTTTTTTTTGTTCATCAACTATTAGAGCTGCGGTGCATCATAAAGTTTATCAGTGAATCTCTGTCTCTCTCTTTTGTGGTAGTGTAGCAACGGCAAGTTTGAAAATGGTCTTTGTAAGCTTATAACTTCTTTCATTGTAAAATAAAGGATCTCTCTGTCTCTCTGTCTCTGTCTCTCTTGTGGTAGTGTAGCAACGGCAAGTTTAAAAATGGTCTTTGTATGCTTATAACTTCTTTCTTTGTAAAATAAAGGATCTCTCTCTCTCTCACACACACACACACACGCACACACGCACACACACACACACACTCTCTCTCTCTCTCTTTCTCTCGTTGTTGTTGTTGTTGTTGTTGGTGGTGGTGGTGGTGGTGGTGGTTCTTTTTAGTGTTTTTTCCCCCCGAGACGCACGGATGCTCTCAGTGAAAGAACAATTAAACACCAAACATTGTGTCCCCCATATTTTTTTTTTACACCAACAGATGAGAAGCAAAATCAGGAGGCGGTTCCCCAAAAGCCGGTACTCTAAGATCCTTCAGTTCTGTCTCGTCTGCAAAATCCAAGCGGTACCCGAGATTCTTCATGACGTCATGGCAGGCGTCCGCGATGATCCTGGCATCCTGCAGAGTAATGGCCTGACGCCACGCTTGTGCCACCTGCAAGAAAACACATTGACACCCGAGTAAATTTACAAATGCAGAACTTCTCATTTCGTTGCATTGCCAGGCAACCAACTTGTCCAGCATTGTGTCGTATGTCATGTTAGTTCAGTCCTGTTACCTTTCAAAACATGCAAATTGAGCAGCTGTTATATATATATATATATAATGTGGCTTGTAGCCAATATAGGGCAAGGCGGACTTGTCCACTGGCATACAAAGCACACATCTCCTAGATCTAGGGAGCGCTCTCAGCTTTACTTACTTCCCCTACTTTCAAATTGACCTGATTGAGCGCATGTTTTCGGATTTAGCGATGCCTTTGTTCCTATTCTATATTAAATGTAATTACATGACATTACACCTAGGCGATTGCTCCTTCTAAATTATTTAGTCTTTTACCGCTGAAACCTCTTGCAGAACTTTAGGGTAGCGACGTCTGCTAGTACTGGAGACGCACCAGATTATTCTGGGGCAGCCTTTTAGTGCTGGTTGGACGCTGCAGCCCTCGTGGGTATCGCCGCATGCTCACCTGATGAGGGTCCCATTGACCCGAAACCATGGTCGTGAGCGGCTAAAATCACCAATTCATATGGCCTTGGTTGTACCGACCATTTTCCTCCCGGTGGGAGGGAAATGGGGGCCCTATGAATGGTGAGATACCCTTAGATCTGTTAGACGTTTCAGAGGTAGGATGGTAGATCCCCCCCCCCCTCCAATGTGGCTTGTAGCCAATATAGGGCAAGGCGGACTTGTCCACTGGCATACAAAGCACACATCTCCTAGATCTAGGGAGCGCTCTCAGCTTTACTTACTTCCCCTATATATATATATATATATATATATATATATGTGTGTGTGTGTTACCGTCATGAAGTGCAGCCAGTCATTACGTGTAATTACTACGGTTTTCAGTCATTTCATGTCATGACTGTTCCAATCAGTAGCTTCATGAAATGACTGAAACTCGTAGGGACTTCGTGAAATTACTGGCAATAGCGCATAGCGTTACACTTGATGACCAGGCAGGATTTGTAACTGATATCAAGGAAGTGATCGGATGATCAGGGAACTGGATTAAAAAACAAGATGGCCACCAGCCCAATATGTTGTTTCCATTCAATGACCTGCTGTAGTCACAGTCGTAGTCGTTGTGTCATGTATGCAGCCCGCGCGCACACGAACGCAAGCTCTCTGACATTAAGCATGCTGACACAAAGAAAGTACTGGAAACCCTTTCCGTGCCTCTATGCACTTGCAAAAACCCCAAACACATGAGGTCGTGTGAGCTCGCCTAGCTGGTTGACGTCACAAACTTTTTGGCGTATGCGAGGTTCTACATGGGTGAATGAATTCTTAAGTCGTTCCCCTTTGACAGAGTTACTTCCCGCAGACCTCTTATTATTTTGCATCTGAAATCGATCGGTTCAGTATTTTCGGAGATACAGGCATCTGAACTGGCTTCACATGCAATGTCAACTCAGGTTCGGTTTACATGAAAACTATAAGAGCGACCATTTTCTAGTAGTGACTCTGTTCAGAGTCCGTATTCAAGCTATCTACTGCCAAAAAATTGAGTGATTTAAATAAATATTACGACTGTAAACGAAAGACAACCAACTTGTCTCAAAAGGCCGATAACTCCCAAATCACTTAAGCAATCATCACACGCTTGGTTGCTCTAATGTAACATTTTGATATATTTGGATACCCCAGATTTGAAGCCATTCGGTTGAGTATTTTCGAAGAAACGGGCCTGGACACAATTCACACACACACGCACACCGCACACACACACATACGAACAGACGGCACTCACTGAGGAGGAGAAGCGCGTTCGGCGCACCATACATGTCAGCATTGATGACGCACGTCTTCTTACGTCATTGTCAGAGTTATACTTGCAAAATCGTCTCTGCGGGAGATCGGCAGTGACGTGCGTTTGTACCACAGATGCTTGCCTATTAACGTGGAAAATTTAGCCCTTCCTGTGATGTTGTTTCCATTACTATGGAAACAACATGAAAATACAAGAACATTCCCAGGGAAGCTCTTAAGGTGTACATTGCCAACTGTTGGGTGTGTCAGCAAAAGGCTGTGCGACACAGAACATTCCCAGGGAAGCTCTTAAGGTGTACATTGCCAACTGTTGGGTGTGTCAGCAAAAGGCTGTGCGACACAGAACATTCCCAGGGAAGCTCTTAAGGTGTACATTGCCATTTGTTGGGTGTGTCAGCAAAAGGCTGTGCGACACAGAACATTCCCAGGGAAGCTCTTAAGGTGTACATTGCCAACTGTTGGGTGTGTCAGCAAAAGGCTGTGCGACACAGAACATTCCCAGGGAAGCTCTTAAGGTGTACATTGCCATTTGTTGGGTGTGTCAGCAAAAGGCTGTGCGACACAGAACATTCCCAGGGAAGCTCTTAAGGTGTACATTGCCAACTGTTCGGTGTGTCAGCAAAAGGCTGTGCGACACAGAACATTCCCAGGGAAGCTCTTAAGGTGTACATTGCCAACTGTTGGGTGTGTCAGCAAAAGGCTGTGCGACACAGAACATTCCCAGGGAAGCTCTTAAGGTGTACATTGCCAACTGTTGGGTGTGTCAGCAAAAGGCTGTGCGACACAGAACATTCCCAGGGAAGCTCTTAAGGTGTACATTGCAAACTGTTCGGTGTGTCAGCAAAAGGCTGTGCGACAGAGAACAAAAGATGTACATTGCCAACTGTTCGGTGTGTCAGCAAAAGGCTGTGCGACAGAGAACAAAAGATGTACATTGCCAACTGGTCGGTGTGTCAGCAAAAGGCTGTGCGACAGAGAACAAAAGATGTACATTGCCAACTGGTCGGTGTGTCAGCAAAAGGCTGTGCGACAGAGAACAAAAGATGTACATTGCCAACTGGTCGGTGTGTCAGCAAAAGGCTGTGCGACAGAGAACAGAAGGCGTTGTCCTGAAACCCATCCTGACGAAAGAAGTCATGTCTCGTGCACAAATTGACCTCATCGATTACCAGTCGATGCCCGATGGAAACTACAAATGGCTGCTGGTATTCCAGCATTACTTGACAAAATTCTGCGTCCTGCGCCCGATGACTTCAAAACGTGCATCGGAAGTCGCCACCCAGTTGGTCGATATCTTTTGTATTTTTGGAGCTCCAGCCATTCTCCAGTCTCTGATTAAACAAAAGGATAGTCCCCTGTGTTTTTAAGACGTCGAGCGTGTGTGTGTGTGCGTGCGTGCGTGCGTGCGTGCGTGCGTGCGCGTGTGTGTGTGTGTGTGTGCGTGTGTGTGCGTGTGTGTTTCGGCAGTTCACATGATGTCTGCACTGAAAACCTGTGACTTCACGAAATGACTAGTTTCACTTGTTGACGGTGAGGTCCATATGCAAATTCAGTCATTTACATGTAATGACTAGTAATTTCACGAAGTCCCTACGATTTTCAGTCATTTCATGAAGCTACTGATTGAAACAGTCATGACATGAAATAACTGAAAACCGTAGTAATTACACGTAATGACTGGCTGCACTTCATGACGGTAACATATATATATATATAGTCAAACACGCTTAAGCCGAACTCACCCGGGGAATGGAAAATCGTTTCGCTTATCCGAGTTTCTGCATATCCGAGTTCGGATAAGCCAAACTTTTCCCGAGAAATCACCCTGCAGTTCGGCTTAACCGAGTTTTTTTCAGGATAAGTTGTAAAATCACTTGGAATGTTTGTAAAAAGTTTTTTTGTTTTTTTTTAAGAGAATATCTTTGCTTCCCTTTGCAACTGAAACATCGAATTGATAATTTTGCGAAAGTTTGTAGACGTGTATGCTGCTTTTCTACGGGCAAATGTATACTATATGTATAAGCAAATGTGTATAATGGCAACGGTCTGAGAGAGACACGGGTCGAGCTTATTGATTCCTGAGACTAGTAACACAGACAAAACTCTCTCTCTCTCTCTCTCTCTCTCTCTGTGCGTGGTGTGTGTGTGTGTGTGTGTGTGTGTGTGTGTGTGTGTGTGTGTGTGTGTGTGTGTGTGTTTAAATGAATAAGATCAAAACAGTGACAAGTTATAAGTGCTTTCTTCAGTGGGGATTTATTTAAAAAAAAAACAACCAAACTATAAAACTAAATGGTGAAAACACACACACACACACACACACACACACACACACACACACACACACACACACACATGTGCGCGCTTCTATACGCACAAGCCAATGCACGCTCCACCCCCCCCCCCCGCGCCCCTCCCCCTCACACACACACACACACAGACGGGGAGACTGAATGTTACACACTCCCTCCCCTACACACGCCAAAAGAAACAATCGTGCACGCACAAATCTAAGCCCGAGCTCACATCCTTTCGACTAGCCCATAAACCACGCCCATCGCAAATCTCCCAAGCTAGTTACCTTTCGACCTGCCCCTCCCCTGTGCCCCTCCCTCGGCCATCCCATCTCTAACCCTGAACCCACCACCTAATTCACGCACGCAAACTTAGATCTACCACTCGTTCTGTCCAAACAATGGCGCCTGCAAAATATGTGGCACGCGTCATCACTGAGTTTCCCACATACTGAAAAACAGGTGACGTGTTCGTTTCCGTAGGATAATTATAGCCGTGACGAAATATGTTCATAAGTTATCTTCCCGACGTGTTTTTCACGCAAAAATTAAAAAAAAAAAGTCTCTCCGACAGTGTTTAGAGTTCGGCTTATCTGTCAAAATCACGTTTGAGATATCCGTGTTTGAGTTAGCTATTTTTTGACAGAGTTTGGCTTATCCGAATTAGAAATAGTCTTACAAAGAGGGGGGTCTGGCGGGGAATTGGTTTTGGTTTCTGTTATCCGAGTTTTTTGCTTAAGCGTGTTCCGTTTAGGCGAGTGCGACTGTATATATATATATATATATGGGAAGTAAGTAAAGCTGAGAGCGCTCCCTAGATCTAGGAGGTGTGTGCTTTGTATGCCATTGGACAAGTCCGCCTTGACCTATATTGGCTACAAGCCACAATGGAGGGGGGGGGGGACCTACCATCCTACCGCTGAAACGTCTAACAGATCTAAGGGTATCTCACCATTCATAGGGCCCCCATTCCCCTCCCACCGGGAGGAAAATGGTCGGTACAACCAAGGCCATATGAATTGGTGATTTTAGCCGCTCACGACCATGGTTTCGGGTCAATGGGACCCTCATCATATATATATAGCACACCCGCTCTGGGTAGGAGCCGACCTAGGTAGGAAAAGTCCCGACTGCCTCGGCTGGGATTCAAACCCGGGTCTTCCGGTCTATCGTCCGAAGTGCTAACCACTACAATACGGGGGCTGGTGTTTAGAGAATTTCGGTTTACGACCCCGCCCCCCCCCCCCCCCCACAACTTGCTCCGTCTAGCTTTGTTTGCAAATGAAGCAACTTACAAGGGTCTCGTGTTTTACGGTATACCAGATTTGGTTTGTTTGTTTGTTTGTTTGTCTGTTTGTTTGTTCGCAAAATAATAATAAAAACACGAAATTGGGGACACTATGAGTGCATGTCAAAATCAGCCGATAAAGTGTTACTTTTTACCTCGGAATACAAACTATGTTCTCCTTGAAATGCTGCCAGTCACCAAGTCACCTCAAAATTTCACAGTGTTACTGATCTATCTATCTACGTCACCTTCAAACTTACATATACATCCGTAGGCGATATATATATATATATATATATATATATGGGAAGTAAGTAAAGCTGAGAGCGCTCCCTAGATCTAGGAGATGTGTGCTTTGAATGCCAGTGGACAAGTCCGCCTTGCCCTATATTGGCTACAAGCCACAGTGGAGGGGGGAGGGGGGAGAAATCTACCATCCTACCGCTGAAACGTCTAACAGATCTAAGGGTATCTCACCACATAGGGCCCCCATTCCCCTCCCACCGGGAGGAAATGGTCGGTACAACCAAGGCCATATGAATTGGTGATTTTAGCCGCTCACGACCATGGTTTCGGGTCAATGGGACCCTCATCAGGTGAGCATGCGGCGATACCCACGAGGGCTGCAGCGTCCAACCAGCACTAAAAGGCTGCCCCAGAATAATCTGGTGCGTCTCCAGTACTAGCAGACGTCGCTACCCTAAAGCTCTGCAAGAGGTTTCAGCGGAAAAAGACTAAATAATTTAGAAGGAGCAACTGCCTAGGTGTAATGTCATGTAATTACATTTAATATAGAAAAGGAACAAAGGCGTCGCTAAAGCCGAAAACATGCGCTCAATCAGGTCAATTTGAAAGTAGGGGAAGTAAGTAAAGCTGAGAGCGCTCCCTAGATCTAGGAGATGTGTGCTTTGTATGCCAGTGGACAAGTCCGCCTTGCCCTATATTGGCTACAAGCCACAGTGGAGGGGGGGGGGAGAAATCTACCATCCTACCGCTGAAACGTCTAACAGATCTAAGGGTATCTCACCACTCATAGGGCCCCCATTCCCCTCCCACCGGGAGGAAAATGGTCGGTACAACCAAGGCCATATGAATTGGTGATTTTAGCCGCTCACGACCATGGTTTCGGGTCAATGGGACCCTCATCACGAGTCATCAGGTGAGCATGCGGCGATACCCACGAGGGCTGCAGCGTCCAACCAGCACTAAAAGGCTGCCCCAGAATAATCTGGTGCGTCTCCAGTACTAGCAGACGTCGCTACCCTAAAGCTCTGCAAGAGGTTTCAGCGGAAAAAGACTAAATAATTTAGAAGGAGCAACTGCCTAGGTGTAATGTCATGTAATTACATTTAATATAGAAAAGGAACAAAGGCGTCGCTAAAGCCGAAAACATGCGCTCAATCAGGTCAATTTGAAAGTAGGGGAAGTAAGTAAAGCTGAGAGCGCTCCCTAGATCTAGGAGATGTGTGCATATATATATATATAGGGGGGAATATATATATGGAATCAGTGTATGGATATTTACGTCACCTTCAAACTTACATAATATATACATCCGTTACGTAGGCGATATATATACATTTATGGAATTAGTGTATGAATATTTCAAACCTGGGCTGAGGTCAGGTTTGCCTTCGCCTCAGAGATCATATCTATGGCTTCGCTAACTTCTTCCTCTGACGGTTTGATGCCCATGAAGTCGTACAGCCGTTGCACAGCGGTATTCGGAGACATCGTTATGTCTTCGTAGCGCAGGATGGCGTACCGCTCGTTCAGATCCGGTCCAGTGAGGGTCGGGGTCACTTCCAGGTCACGTGCCATGCGCGCGCAGACCGCCGTGGCCTCGTTGTGAAGGTCGCGCCATTTGGTGTACCCCAGTTTGTGTCGGGACAGCAACACGGCCCGAGGGTCGCGGAAGAGGTGAATGACCTTGACCTTGTGGTCGTCCATCATGACCTCCACAGCGCGCTCCAATGTCAGGCGGATGCATTTGATGGCAGTGGCTTGGTAGTTTTTCTTGCAGGCTGCAGTCATGTCCCGCGCGCACTTTCTCCAGGCCGATGTGGTTTTGGCTGTTTCAAAACACGGGGCGAACTGTTGCGTCTGCGCGCTATAGGTCACGAAACCGTCGAGCAGCGCCCCCTTGTAGACGTTCTCAATGTCACACCTCAGCAACGCGGACACGTTGCCCTTGGCGACGGAGCTCCAAGTGAATACTTCGACCAGGCTTCTGTGAAGCAGAACGAACAGACAACCAGCTCAAAATTCTAGAATTTCTGCAGCAGAAATCAAGATATCACGTGCGACATCTACACATATTTGTGAAATATTCACCGGTTACTAAACGTGTGTAATGGTTACTGGTTAGAGATATACGCGACGATATTATTGCCAGGGAGAGCGGGGAGGGGGAGGGAGCAGGAGTGTGTGTGTGTGCGTGCGTGCGCGCGTGCGTGCGTGCGTGTGTGTGTGTGTGTGTGTGTGTGTGTGTGTGTGTGTGTAGGTGGTGGGGGGGGGGGGTGACCTCGGAGGCTGGAATAGCCGACCGCTAGAGTGTGTGTCCTGCCTTGAGTTCTTGAGCTGGTTCCTCCTTGTTCCGTCTTTACATTGGCATCACAGGTTAAAGTTCCTAAGCCCCCCCCCCCCCCCCCCCGCCAAAAACAAAAGAACTGCTGCAAAACACCAACATCGATCTAGCTTCAGTGCATAAACTGTTTTGAGCGTGGCACAGCTATATTCCTGCAGACCCCAGAGCTTTGGGAGACTTAGAAGTGAAGGCTTATGTATTTTAGTGTGAAAACCTGGGAATAGTTCTAAAAACCTGACATGACAATGAGCGTACCTCAGACAGGGTTTTAACTCATTCGTGGCGGGACACTTCAATTAAAGGTTCAGCATCGCCCATAGCTCATTAAAAATTGAATTCTCCTTCCATTTCTCATCAGTCAGTTGAATTGTCAAGTGCGTGTGTGTGTCTTCAAAGAAGCTTGCGAGAGAGGTTTCTTTACATTCAGGCAGCCAGTCTGCAGTTTCATATGGAGGCAGCCCAGGCATGGGCAGTGTTGATGCGGCTGTAGCCCCAGTCACGATAGACTTAAAAAAAAAAAAAAAAAAATCCTGATCAAATGAAAACATCACCACCAACTACAATAACGCCAGCCCCACTAACTTGTTGCGGTAAGGCAGTTCTGGGTGTCCCCCTGTGACGAAATGACGTTCCAGCATGTGCAGTGGCTCGTACCAGTAGAAGATCCCGCTCCTGCTCATTTTCAAAATTCGCCCCGTCATGGAACTGCCAGTGCGCATGTACGCCAGTAAGAGCACGTGCACCTTTGTGTTGTCCTCGTAAATTGCCTCTTCTGGAAAGGATCGAGGGTTATTCAGTTTAGAACTCAGCCCGGGAAAAAATCTAACTCAAACCTGAGGTGGACTGTGTGCCGCGCACGAGACAGCACGTGAATTTTCACCTAGCTGAGTCCAGCAGTTGCTGAGGATCACCGGATATATTTCTCAGTTGTTTTATTGTCTTCCTTTTTATTTTAATGCGGCGGAGAAGGATCTTGGGGGGGGGGGGGAGGGGGTAAGGGGGGGGGGGGAGGGTTGCACCTGGTAACTGGTGATGCGCTGAAGAGATGAGTCTTCAGTCGATTCCGGAATGTAGTGATACTAAGTCAGTAAATGCCTCCGTCAATGATTCAGACAGAGAAATCCAGGTTTTGTTTTGTTTTGTTATGTTTTGTTTTGTTATGTTTGTTTTGTTTTGTTTTGTTTGTCATTATTTTTTGTTGTTGTGTTGTTGTTTTGTTTGGTTTTGTTTGTTTGTTTGTTTTGTTTTGTTTTGTTTTGTGTTTTGTGTTGTTCTGTTGTTGTTGTTGTTGTTGTTGTTGTTGCTGTTGTATTGTTTGGTTTGGTTTTTGGGGGAGGGTTGGGGGAGGGTGTTTGTAATTGTTTTTGTTGTTGTTGTTGTTGTTGCTGTTTCGTAATTTTTGTTTTTTGTTGTTGTTTTGGATTTGGTTTTGTTTTTTGTTTGTTTTGTTTTTTTGTTTTGTTTTTTTTGTTTGTTTTGTTTTTTATTTGTTTGTTTTGTTTTGTTTGTTTTGTTTTTTTGTTTTTTTGGGGTTTTTTGTTTTGTTTTTTTGTTGGGGGTTTGTTGGTTTGTTTGTTGTTTGTTGTTGTTGTTTTGTTTTGTTTTTTGCGGGGGGGGGGGGGGGAGTGTTGTTGCGCACATGCAATGTCGGACGCGCTCATATTATTAGATCACCGCTCATCAGAGGTTAAGTGACTTATTAGCTGACATCAAACTTTGAAATCAGCGTTGCTTATCGACGGCGACTATTTCAGCTGAACGAATCTTCACTTTCTTTCCCCCTTAAACTTTTTAAAAATTTCTTTAAGTGAGGCTCTCGTTGTACCTGTAATTTGCGATGGATCAATCGGAGGGTTCGGTGCTACGATCGAACCAGACAGCTCTGCCCCGTCTTCTTCTGTCGCCTTTTCATCGTCGCTGTCCTCATCGTCATCGTCCAAATGGTCGTCATCCGATGCATTCTCCAGATCCCGTTCTTTATCAAAGAGCAGCGGGTGCGCGTGCCGGTTGTCCAGGCGACCGCCTTTCACTGAAAACCAATCAACCAGTCAATATATTTTGAGTATCCCCAAAATGGGAAATTGTGGGGTGAACACAAAAAGTATACAACCAGTGAAGTAAACACACTGACAATAACGTACAACACAGCCAAGGTTCAGGTTAAAAGATTGCATTGCATTGCATTGCATCCTGCTGATCCCAAAATTGGAAAATATGGTAGACTTCTCCTCGGCGAACACAGATCCATCTCTTCTTAAATGCACATGGCGCCGCAGGGCTGAAGGACGAAACAGTGAAAGCCTGCTGCCGCTAAGCGCTACTTTATGAGCAAACCTTCAAACTGCTGTTCACTCTGGTGCGTGCGACAGTATTTCTGTTTTCCACGCCACCGGCCACAGCCTATTCTTCTTCAAAAGATGGGCGTGGGATTTTTAGCGTGCACACTTGATATTTCTGCGTGCGTGTGTACACGAGGGTGTGACAGGCACCGTAAACGAGTCTGCACGTGATTGTGACTCGATTTGGAAAGGAAAAATCCATCCAAATTCCTGCCCACCATGGCTCGAACCGGGCGGTTCAGGATCCGAAGTCGGATACCTTAAACAATAGACGAATTCCCCTTGTCGTGCGGGGGACACCATCACAAACATAAATAGAATCAGTAAAGTAAAAACCAGGGTTCGCAGAAGAAGAAGACGAAGTAAAGTACAACACACCACACTTAAAACTACACGTGATACACTACAGCTAAAACTGAGGTTAAAATATCACTGGTGAATTCAGTTTAAATTTAAGTGTTTACAATTTTTGCCGTTCCCTTCTCGCATACGCGTACTACGCTATTTCCTTACAGTGCGTCAAAGCGGAAGTCAGTGAACACGTAATACAGACAGAGAGAGAAAGAGAGAGAGAGAGGGGGGGGGGGGGAGAGAGAGACAGAGACAGACAGACAGACAGACAGAGACAGAGAGACAGACAGGGAAAATTAATTATTTTAGGCATCGGGAGTCACTAAGTGAGCAAAAAAAAAAAAAAAAAAAAATTGTTTCAATTAATTTTTGTATTTTCAGTGTTGCTCTTGAGTACTGTTTTCCGCTTTGATTTGATTTCTGCCATGTTTCTTGTGGTGTATTCGTATTAATCATGCATATTAATTAATCACGATGATCCTAAAAGCAGGGTAAATCTACAGAATTCAGGCCAAAGGTTTAGGTGCATAGAGGGAACAGCCAGTGACAACTCTGTTATGCCATCGGGTTCACTACACAAGCGTTGAGCCAGTGAACGCTCGAATCCGACCGGTCGAAGGGAGACTAAACCTACCTTTTGCTTCATCAGTTGAAGAGGCGTTGAAGAGGAGGTAAGAAATCCCGGCCAACACACACAGCAAGAAACACAAACGTCTGCACCGTCGAATCATCAGTTAGGTTCTACTGTCGTAAAAGACACACACGCACAAACACGCACGCACGCACAAACACGCACGCACGCACGCACAAACACACACACACACACACACACACACACACACACACACACACACACACACACACACACACACACACACGTACGTGCGGACACCGGTAAGCACGCACGCCGGCACACAAATAATTCGTACACTGAATTGTTAATCATCATGGGCATGATATGTTACGCGTTTTGTTGTTGTTGTTGTTGTTGTTCTTGTTTCGAAAGGTTATTAGAAAGGTTACAAAGCACTTGCTTGTGGTACAGGTTTACAAATAATTCTGGATACTCAACCATTGCATGTGTGTGTGTGTGTGTGTGTGTGTTGGTATGAGTGCGGGAGTACGCGCATTGAGTCATTGTGAGAATTTTGCGCTATATAAGTACAATTCATTATTATTATTATTATTATTATTATTGCCATGTTGTGAATCTTGGAACGGTTATTGAAAACCTCACCGCATTCTTAACGTCCACAAGGTGACTGATTAGCAAAGTGCAGCTCGACTGGGTGACGGAGAACAGGAGGCTGGCGGTGAGGGATGCCGTGGATAGAGAACTTTGTGTTACCGAATTTCATGCACCGTGTGTTTTTTTTTTTTTGTTTTTGTTTTTTTTTTTTGGGGGGGGGGGGGGGTGGTGGTGATTTTTTTCTTACAAATGAAAAAAATATTCTTCCCTTTACCAAGAAAAACAACAAAGACAAAACCAAACCAAAACGTATCCATATCCGCCCCCCCCCCCCCAATAAATAAAATAAATAAATAAATCAAAAGGTATCCAACTCCCAAAGCATCGGGAGAGTTGTGGGGGGGGGGGGGCGTGGGGGGGGGGGGCGGTGTCGGTGTCGGTGTCGGTGTTTCATTTACACTACTCGTCGCCAGCCTCCACGATTCGGCGTCGAGATTTAAACGTTAACGGCTAAAACTCGGGTCAGTTGACGTGTCTTATTGACACACTCAGTTGAACCCTCCCATCGTTTCAAACCTTTCCAATCACCAGTGGGAGATGATCGTAAGTGTATTCTTTTATTTTCCCCTGACTGAAAAAAAAATCTTCTCTTTGGCATTTTCTACAAACATGAATACAATACATACAATGTACGAACGGAGGGTATACATACATAAAGAATATGTGTACCCCCCCCCACACACACACACACACACGCGCGCGCGCGCACGCACGCACACACACACACACACACACACACACACACACACACACACACACACACACACACACACACACACACACACACACACACACACCACACTCACACCGGCGCAGACAAACAGCTTTGCTAGCTAGCAACTGTATCTCAGTTAAAAGGTGATAATAATAATAATAATGAGTATTATATAGGCGCTTTACCCAATTTCATCAATCGGCTCAAAGCGCCGCCAACTACACCCAACACGCACGCTCACGTGAATCACATGCATTTTCTCACACACTGGACATAAACACATTACAATCACCTGGTGCGAAGGGGTCAGCTTAGCTATTTAAATTTCGGAATTTAGAACTGCATTTATTTTTTTCAAATTTGGTGGGCTGAACATTTCTAAAGCAGAGGGGGAGGAAGCCGGAGTACCCGGAGAGAACCCCCGACGATCGGCCCGAATGAACGGTGCCAACATACGAGAAGGAAAAATTCTTTGCCCCGAGTGGGACTCCAACCCCTGACCTCTCGCTTTGGTGACAAGTCTCTTAACCACTAGACCACCGACCGCCCCGTGTTACAGTCTGGCCCAGTTTACATTAGCTCAAAATACCGCCCTGAGAACGCTCTGAGAGCGCCCTGTCAAGTTTACACTCGGACGAGCCGCTCCGAAAGCGTACCGCTCTCAGACTACCTACAGGTGGTAGTCTGAGAGCGCTCTGGCTTGGGTCGCCTTTGCATCCGCTATAGCTCATGGGTCGGTGGGAGGGTGTTTGAGGGTTTAACGCGCTTTTCTGCCACATATGGGTGATGCCGAAGACGGTGCGACGAGAATAAAAAATGCCAGCACACTACAATTAATGGGCATTTCAAGGTCAGCAAACCTGTCTTTTCGGTAGGAGCTCACGGAGGGAGAGGTATGTTGGTTGTTGTGCTAATACCGTGTTTTCAGTGTATGTGTGAACAGATTATTTTATACGTGGGGGGGAGGGGGGTGTCTATGTCGGCACTGTTATTCCACCAATGATAAATGTGCCACGAACTGTATCATCCAGCTGCTAGATAAGTGCGACGACGTGATGATATACTGTAAGAACAAGAGGAGGGCTATTCGGTTCTTCTTCTAGGATTCTATTCCGGCGTAACTGACAGGACATTTGAAGGGAAAAGAATAAACATAAATGCCCCTCAGACTGAATGTGTTGATCTCAAACCTGTATAAGACTTTGCAGATCAGGTCACTGTATCAACTGTCCACAATGTAAAAACCGTAAGTTTCAAACTATTGGTCATGGTATCACAACGTGAAGAACAAAGGGCGGAATTGACAGGACAAAAATGTTATCTCCCCGATGCAGCAGATGTGCGAAAGTTAAAAAAAATCTGTGAGTTGGCTGAATGGTCTGTTATCCCCTTTTGGGCAGAAACGCATAATTATGTGTGTGGTGCATGTTGTACTGCGTGGGGTCAGTGTACCAGAAGTAATGTCCCTGGTGCTGTGAAACGGAACGAGCGCACGTAACGCCACCAAGCTCATAAATGCCATTAATGGTCTCAAGAAATCTCTCTCAGCCAGTCTTG
This sequence comes from Batillaria attramentaria, assembly GCA_018292915.2. Taxonomy (NCBI): domain Eukaryota; kingdom Metazoa; phylum Mollusca; class Gastropoda; family Batillariidae; genus Batillaria; species Batillaria attramentaria. The sequence goes on along the minus strand of JACVVK020000405.1, from coordinate 510,121 downwards.
CAAAGTTTTAACCGCCTCCTTCACCTGAGAAGATAATTACAGTACCTTGAATCAAGTATAGGGATGAACTGTGAAAATGACGGTTTTCTAGGGGTACAGGGCCTTTGTGAAATTCCATCCCGCGTGCTTCAATTTCTGTATAGCAAACTATCAATTATCGTTTGGGATAGAGAGGAGATTGTAGGGTGGGCGGTCCAGTAATTGGAGATGCTGCCCCTGTTCTTACAATTCTGTGATCTTAACCACTAGACCACCGACCGCCCCGTGTTACAGTGGCCCCGTTTATTGACCTGCATTATTGTGGGGCATACGGGTGTGCTGTTTTCTGCGTTTGGCGCTAGCCATGCACGATCTGGAAGACTTAGGGAAAGAACTGTTGCACAACAGCGTGTGACAGTCACTGTCATGCAAAGCATTAAAAAAACACTGGGATCATCTTTATGAAAATAAATCACAGGAAAAGAGACGAGTCTGCTCTGAAGTTCGGAACAGTCAATAATGGTTTGCGTTAATGTTTGTCCAGCCACATCTGATTGGATTACTTGATGATGATGCCACCATCAATTTAATTTATAATCAAGTAACATTCCCGTTCACTACGTTGCACAACCATTTGTAAGTGAAATTTCCTGGAACCTACCACTTGCTGGTTGTTCTGTTCTTTGGTCAGAAGATGGGGGTAACCGCTTTATCATGAAGGTTTCCTTGTGAACTTGTTCATTGATAAGGCAACATCTTTGGCTTATCGTGCGTATTAAGGGATATAAATGTTCTTCGTTTGCTTGCCGGGCAAAGACGTTTATTTGCTTGTCTGTGACTGCGAAATGCTTTTTTTTTTTTCCTCATATGGTCATCAGCAGTGCCTTACTCTCCGAATTTGAAAGGATTTGTAGATTTGCACACCATACAACCTGACTTGCCTTATACTTTAGTCAAATTAGATTTGACTGATGATTTTATATCAAAGTATGAATCGATTGAAAATGTCAAGTTAAAATCAAGTTGTCCTCTTTTCGGATCCACTTTTTGTTAAAGGCACAGTGAGTTTGATCGGGTGCAACTCGGTTATAACTTTTGAATGGCATCACAGTTTGACCTAAGATTATGCCAGACTGCACATGGAGCAAAGGCTACGCTTTATTTTGACCGTTTCCGTGGTCATTTAAGCCGGCTGGCAGCATTTAGGACACTACTTCTGGTAGTAAATCCTACGTAAGATCACCTAAATCATAAGAAATCAGAAAACGGGCAGACTATATGACTGACAGTGTCCGTGCGAAGTGCTAACAAACGTATCATCATGTAGACGAACATCCGCTCATACGGTATTGGACCCCACGTAGAGTCCTAAATAAAAGCTTCGACATTACGATCTCTTCACTCAAATACACAATCATAGCTCTCAATTGTAATAAGAGATTCCAGTCTTACTTAGTTGGCGGTTCAGCTGAGTAGGACATGTATAAAGAAGGTAGTGACGAACACGTGCTTTCTCGGCGCAGCAACTAGTTACATTCTTGGCGTTCTTAGTAACCAAACAGAACGTGACGTTTCAGCTCCCTTTCCAAGATTCTATCATGTAAACGCATGGGAGCGATCTCAGTGCGGTGCGCTTTCGGGGCACCCTCAGACCGCTCTATAATGTAAATGGGGCCAGTGTCAATTACCCACACCAAGTACAGACCAGAAACAACAAAAAGCGTATTCCTCTTACCTCCAACACTTCCGCAAGAAAGACACAGCCCTTCGCGCAAAACTGACACACGGTATTCAGCAGTCACCGCCGTCGGCGTAGCATACGTGCGTCGACTATCTAAATGCTTGCACAAGTTATTTCAGGCTAATGTGCTAATTTGAAATTCACGAGAAGAAAAACAACATAAAAAATCAGCAGTGATGGAGTAACAGTCGGTTAATGAAAACATAAAGCTGTATCAGATGCGTTTCTAATGGCTGAACTTTCTCCTCGCCGGGCAGCGATACCGCGCGCCATACCCTTCGCGTGACCAGAGATGTGTGCGCGCGGCTTCGACCTGACCCGCGCCTCAACCGAACGAACACCAGGGTTTGTTTGAAGTATTTCGGTGATGAAAAGTGAAAGACTCAAAGATGATTTATGCAAACGCACTATCGCCCGTTAAAGCCTCAATACGCTTATCAGGCGAGCAACAACGTTGCAGAAAACGCCAAATGCGCTTAAAGCGGCTAATGCTGCCATATTTAATCAATCAATCAATCAATCAATCAATCAATCAATCAATCAATCAATCAATCAATCAATCAATACATCTTTATTATCCCAGAGGGAAATTTGGGTGTGGTGGACAACAAAGACAATGATACACATCAAATTAACATAAAAAAAAAACAGCACTACAATTAAATTAGAGATTTCCATGAATTAAAAAAACAGATTTCTATGAATTAAAAACAGTCTTGGTATTAAGATAGGTATAATCTAAAATAACTATTTAAGATTATCATACCCCCCCCCCCAAAAAAAAAAAGACTTCATCCTCCACACACACTTCATTTTATCACAGTCTGCACCCCCCCCCCCCCCCCCGACACACACACACACACACACACACACACACACACACACACACACACACACACACACACACACACACACACACACACACACACACGCACCTCTTTATGCCCACAGATGGTTCTGAGCTGTTTTCGAGGTATCTGTCATCACACCATTTAGATACCTGGGCCCGCAGGTAAAAGTCAGGGTTAGGGAATTTAGCCCCGGGTCAGAGTCTAACCTCGAACTAAACTAGCTCTAGGGTTAAAACTTTCTGGGTTTTTTTTTTTTTTTTTTTCTTTTAAATCAGGAAGCGGGTCCATTCCACCATGGTGCTTACGCCGTTACAAAAGGATTTTTGTCGTTCTTTCTTCGCTTCCTTTTTAATTTAATTTTGTTTGGGGGTTTCTTGTGTTCTAGTGTGGGTTAGGCCCGCAGACGTGGGTTAAATTAACCTCGAGTTTTACGTACGGGCCCTGGACAGTGACAGCGTCTGTAATGCTGGTACTGCGCCAACAGAAGCGTACTCGATGACGCGGCGACCACACTGAGAGAGCTCCAGTAGTGTACCAACAGTCGCATACTTTGAATGTTCCACCGCTGGAAGTATAAACATTGTACCGCCTTCAGATCTATACTAATCATCAAGGTAGAGCATTTGTGACGCCACCCCCCCCCCCCCCCCCCCCCCCCCCACGATTTGAGTCTGAAGTCACTTTTTGAAGTTTTTGAGGTTTTGATATGATCTTACAGGTTTTTTAATGCTGAATCCAATGGTGAAAACCAGATTAAAATCGGATAATTGTTTTTGAAGTTATGATCTGTTGAAATGACGTACCCCATGAAACAAAATAGCCACCTCGCTCGGAAAATCGGGTGTTGCACTATTCAGCTGCATGTAACTTCCGACTCATTTCGTGGCGTAGCGTCACATTTCGAGCGGCGTACAGGCGCACTCACGAGCGAAACTGTTCCCAAAAATCAGTGGGCAGAGCAAAAACTGAATTGGCCCATTGAAGCCAGCGAAAATTTGGCCGAGCACTTGAGCTGAAGCAGGTGTTCAGGATCTAAAGCCCAGTTTAAGTGTGCAAACACTTTGTGACGATTTTTTCCAGTCGTACGTCTGGCGTCATATTGACCAGTAATTTATTAGTTGTTTTTTTTTCCCCTGGTTTTCGATCACAGGTTCGGTGTTGCAGTTTGTGCATGTTTGAGAAAAATAGCATGTTGAAAATAAAAGCAAAGCACGCCATCATGTTGGAACGACTTCGTTATACGAATCTATTGAAAAATCCAGGTTTTACAAGCTTTTCGTGTGCACCCGCAATTCTACCCTTCTCCATACGCATGCAGCAGAGAAACGGCCTTCTGGCTGGCTGCTTATTGTTTATGTCGGGTCCTGCTACTTACCGGAAAAAAGCAACCCGAAAACACCACCGGAGACACCAGCACCAGACTAAGTTTAGGCAGGGACTTACATAAGTCCCTGGTTTAGGGTATATATAATATAATATATATAATAGTATTGTATAGGCGCTTTTCCCAATTGCATGAATCGGCTCAAAGCGCCGCGAACTGAACCCAACACGCACGCTCACGTGAATCACACGCATCCTCACACATACTGGACATAAACACATTACAATCACGTGGTGCGAAGGGTCAGCTCAGCTATTTAAATTTCGGAATTTACAATTGCATTTATTTTTCAAATTTGGTGGGCTGAACATTTTCCAAAGCAGAGGGGGAGGAAGCCGGAGTACCCGGAGAGAACCCCCGACGATCGGCCCGAATGAACGGTGCCACGTACGAGAAGGAAAAATTCTTCGCCCCGAATGGGACTCGAACCTCTGACCTCTCGCATTGGTGACAAGTCTCTTAACCACTAGACCACCGACCGCCCCAGGGTATCGTGTTCAGGGGAACTAACCCACGTTGAAGTAGGTTTGTGCTGAGTAACTCCATTTTAATGAGGCCTATATTTATTATTAGCCTAGGCTGAATGAGGTTTTAGAAGTGATGTGACAGACGAGTGTGTTTTATTCTTGATTTTAAGTAATTTTACTGGTCAAGTCTGTTTGTTTTACTCAATTTTTCTTACGCGTATATTTGTAATCTCATTCAGTTATGAAGTTGTTTATCGTGTGTTTACTAGTATGCGTGCTAGAATTGCGATTTCCAATATTTGGGATCAATAAAAAGTATTCTGTATTCTGTAAGTCAGAATGGGTGAGGTTTAGGGTTAGGGGTTAGGCTATGGCTAAGCTTGGTACTTAAAAATTAGACCAGGCCCAATGTGTTTTAGATTTTTCTCCGCATTCTTACTAAGTATACTTGGCGGTGTTTCCAGAGGTGTTTTCAGAGAGCCGGGATGTGCGAGTGGTTGGACTTTCATTGCTCGGGTCGTGATTTCGAATCCCGGCTGGGGTCAAATATTTAATATTTATATGTAAACCCTTAAACACCCACCCACCCGGAGGTGTTTTCGATGTTCCTGGTAAATAGTAGGACCCGTTTGTGTCAACACCTCAGCTGCCGCTCGGGGAAAGCTAAGTCTGCGTCACTAAAGGAGGGCATGACATTACTATAGTATAACAAGGAGGAACGGCCCCGTCCTACAAAGTTGTTTCTCCAAACTTCATATTATTTTGTCTGTTTTGTTGTTATTGTTGCCGGTTCTCCCCTCTCCAAGTTCTACCAACGACACCTAGATCCTCTACGACCTCGACCGATTAGCCACGTGACTGGGGGTGGGGTCGGGTGGGGGAAGAAGGGAGAGAGAGAGAGAGGCAGAGATAGAGGGTGGGTGGGTGGGTGTTTAGGAGTTTAACGTCCTTTTTCACCACAAAAGGGGATATCAAGGACGGGGCAACGAGAAAAAGGCCAGCACAAATATTTGGCCCCAGCGGCCGGGATTCGAACTCTCGGCCCAAGCATTGAAAGTCCAACGCTCTACCATTCGGCCACCCTGGCTCCCCAGAGAGAGAGAGAGAGAGAGAGAGGTCAGTTCCGTGAACTAAACACTTGCCGTCAGCCTCAGGCAGGTCGTCATACACAGAGAGAGAGAGATGACGTCAATTCCGTGAACTAAACTTTTGACGTCAGCCTCAAGCACTGAGATCGTCTGAGGATGCTTGTTCATGTCTTGTGATTTCCCTGTTGGCTTTGTGACTTCTCCGACTGAATTATTTTTCACATGAAATCTGGAAGATCTAGAGGGCTGATGAAATGTCGGAAGCAGTGACGATACTTGCAGATTTTGTCTGTGAACCAAACATTTGACGTCAGCCTCAAGCTGCTCGTCTGTCAGGTGATACTTCTTATCTTGTGATTTCCTTGTTGTTTCTGTGACTTCCGTGACTGAATTAATTTTGATATAAAATCTGGAAGATCTAGAGAGCTGATGAAACGTGGACTTAAGTGCCTCGGGTTGTACTTACGAAATTGCAAAATTGGAACTTTTTTGACCAGCGCTTCTCGCAGAAACGTGAAAAAATGTGTTTATCTAAAAGCTCTGTTATTCTTAATACTAAAGCTATAATAGTGCAGTAGTTCATGTCATATGTGCAGTTGGCATAAGTGACAAAAATACCGGAATGATGAGTAATTTGAAGGAGTCTTTTCATAGATATTTGGCCTTATATGCAAACCACCCCTACCTCGGAAATATTTTTCTTACACAAAACCTGTCAGAGCTACAGAGCTGTGCTACGAAAACAGGCAGTATAATTGGATGATCTTCCCAATTTCAGAAAATGAAGCCATTTGAACATTTTTTTCGAAAAAATTCGTAACATGACCGATTTTTAGAAATCGGCGATAACTCTTTTGAAAATGCAGTAGGCTAAAAATCGTGAAAAATAGGTCTGGAGAAGGTGAATTCCCATTTTATCTCAAAGTAAAAAGGCCTCCAACGAGGTGGTTTAGGAGACAGCCATCATTACATCCGTCCACACACACACACACGCACACACACACACACACACACACACACACACACACACACACACACACACACACACACACACACACACACACACACGTCATTCCCGCCAAAAAGAACGCAGCAGCAAAGTGTGCACGTAAGGTGTCTATGACGCAGATTTTGTTACGTCACTGTGTGCGTGAAAGTAAGTATTGTGTGGAGAAACGTCACAGTCTTGTTTTGTATCACTGAAACTTGCTGCTGCGCGTAGCAAAATCTGCCCCGTCTCATAAAGTTGTTTCTCTATAGAGAAACAACTTAAAAATGCACTCAAGCCTGTGACAACGCTTCCGCTAAACATTAATTTTGTGTCTGTAGGGCTTACGCTGGGCCTGATAAATGCGAGAATAAAATACAGATCACCTACCCTTTGAAACGGAAGCGGACGTGAGAGTTTTAGTTGGGTTATTATCATTATCGGGCTTGTGTCAGCATGCTGTTCTGGTGTAATACGCCAGATGTACTCCCCAGCTCGTTTGACTCCCGGGCATTTCAAGCCTCAACCTGCATCGAATCGGGGCACTTCCAGCCTCAAGCTGCATTGACTTGGGGCACTTCTACCATCAAGCTGCATTGACTCGGGGCACTTCCAGCCTCAAGCTGCATTGACTTGGGGAACTTTCAGCCTCAAGCTGCACTGACTCGGGGTACTTCTAGCCTCAAGCTGCATTGACTCGGGGCACTTCTAGCCTCAAGCTGCATTGACTCGGGGCACTTCTAGCCTCAAGCTGCATTGACTCGGGGCACTTCCAGCCTCAAGCTGCATTTGACCCGGGGCACTTCAAGCTCGGGGAGTACATCCCGCGTGTTACATCGGCTTAGCACAAAATATCAAATACATTTCATGCAGTTCAATATGTAAGGAAGAAAGTCGGTAACATCGGTTTGTTGTGAAAGAAAATGCACCACCAAGAAAATCTTATGAACTTGAAAGCCTTGGAGCTCTTCGTCTGCCACTGTATGGTTCATGCTTGCCCTGTTCACAGAAATTCATTGAAGGGGCTTGTTGCCTTTTGTTTTGTTGTTGTGCTGTGATCCATAAATGCACTTAAGTGTGTATTTCTGATTACACTTGTATGTGGAAATGTAAAAAATCACACACACACACACACACACACACACACACACACACACACACACACACACACACACACACACACACACACACACACACAAATCAAAATAAATGCAACTCTAATTCGCGAAACCTTAATCGCTGATCTAGCCCTTCAGTTCACATCACGTGATTGTAATTATGTTGACGTCTAGTGTGTGGGTGGCTGGGTGTTTGAGAATGCGTGCAATTCACGTAAGCGTTCGTTTTTGGTTGAGATCATCAGTGGCGCTTTGAACCAAGTAGCTGGAAAAAAATAGCCTACATAAATGCACTTATTAATATTATTTATTCTCATTTTGTACACATCGCAGCTAACTTAGAGCGTATTCGCCGAATTATAATCAAAATTGATGAATAAAAAAAAATATTAAAAAAAAGCACACCAATCCCTCGTGCACAATCCCTGGCTCTAGCCTGGGGTCAATACTCGTCTCTTCTCAAGCTCTCTCCCTGACCAGGGGTCGATAGATGGTAAACGCCATATTTCACTCTCCCCTCCAGATGTTGCTTAAGCACATAAAGTGTATCGGGTATAGGTCATAGAGCCGATACATCGTCCCCTGCTGCACGCATGAATCATAGTTTCAGAGCTTCCAAGTACATGTTCATAGACTACTGCTTATGTGTCCTGGCGAGGCGTGAACGTGAGCAGTCGGGGGCTACCGTGTTGCGGCTGTGCAAACAGTGACTGTAGACAGAGTATTTCGGTTTGGTTTCTTCATAATTAAAGATCTAAGCTCCCAACAAAAAGCTTTCCGAAGTGTGAAAATTTTTTACAGAGTCGACCGTGCAAGCACAGTCAACTCTGTCACAGCTGCAGAGTTTTCAGCGTCTCTGAAACCCCAATAAAAGCCACGGGCAGCCTTATTTCACAATTCAGTTTGCGTTTTGACATTGAGCGAGAAAGATCGTGCAGCACTCAACATTCGCTAGACACTGTAGCGATGTGTCTCGCTCGCTCACCAAAAGCCAAATGATGTCACGGCAAACTCGTGCTCTGGTTTTATAAGGGTCCCCGAAGCGCTGAAAACTCTGCAACTGTTACAGAGTTACCTGGATTATGCACAGTCGAAGGAGTCGCAGTTTTAAAAAAACACAAAGTTTTTTTCTTCTTCTGAGATTGCAGATCTATAACGTCCCTGCATCCAAGAAGAGATTTTGGGAATCTTATAAAATCTGTTATTTTTTATGATTAAACAAAAGGTTAGTGTGCAGAAAGAAAAAATTCAGAATGTGTTGTTGTTGTTTTTTAAATCTTACACATTATTACAAACAAATTTTAAGAGATTGTACATGTGTACATGTGTACTATTTGTAAGAGTTAAAGTTTGTTTATAGTTACGAGTTGGATTGTAGCTAGGGCAGACTGAGACACCAAGCGTTCGTAGCCCCGTGCATAAAAGAAAGGGGAAAGGACGTGGAAAAATTTATTACCAGTGCGATTTACTGCAGGTGTCCTTATCCAGCAGCTTGGTGTATACAATCTTTTATTTTTGTTCTTGTTATTTTTGACATGAGTCAGCAGTCTCAGTCTTTTCTTAGCCCGTTTGATCTGACGTAGCGTAGTTTTTACGATATTCTGGCCACAGCTGGCTCAAAATGGTAAAAAAAAAGTAAAGGACACAAAGTTTAAAAAGAAAGTTTTTTTTTAAAGTTTTTTTTTAAATTTAAAACTTAAAAAATGAAAGAAGGTGAGCATTGTCTTAGTTTTGGCCGTGTAGGAGGCAGGGGATCATTTAGGGTTTTTAGAGGGATGTTAACGCTTTAAAAAAAAAAAAACCCAAAAAAACCAGTCTGACTGCACTCAAACATGGGTTAGGAAACATTGCTCGCTGAGAAGCAACGAAGACTACAGACCCACTTCGGCACAGCGGATCCATACGGTCTCTAGGAAAAGCTGAGTCCTTCAGTCTTTTGTTTTTCTTTTTTTACTCGTCTATCCCATGTCGTTGCACCGGCTGCCGACGTTTGGTGCAAACGTGTGTTCGACAGCCGTTCACCTGTTTGATGGTGGACTGGTGGGTACGGTCCATCCAGCAGTACACGCCGGATACGATACTGAACAGAAAGCAGAGTATATTCTGTGCTGCATGAGAGAGATGTGTCTGTGGTGATGCGTGCTGCTCTCTGCAGAGATGTCGCTCAAAGGTTTGCAGGCCAAAGAACACAAAATGCACGAGGTATGAAAATGCCTATATATTCCCTATTTGACTCAGGGCATCATAGTCACCCCTAACAATGCTTCAATCTAGAAACAAAAATTACCATGCACATACCATTTAAAGGCACGCATCTGACAGGAGATTTTTGTTTGAATGTGAATGTCTCCTTCCTGCTCAGGCCTCACTGGAGTAATATGCTCCTTGTTGTTTAGTCCGGAACGCCGCTTCATCCAAATCCGCTCGCATCGCTTTTGCCACTCCCCAGCGCAAAAAGTCCCAGATTCACTGGCAGCTTGCCTCTTGTTGCGGCCCCCTGGCATGCACTTTGGCCTACAAAATACAAAATCACGAAAATCACGTTTTTTTATGACAACCCCCCCCCCCCCCAACCCACTACAAACTAGCACGCTCGCCGAACAGGGTTCTCCAAATAAACACTGCACATGACCCCACGGTCAATCTGTGTCCTTACGCCTGCACTTGAATGCCTGATCCCCATGACAAAAGGGTATCATGGGAACAATAATACGTGTTTCACGTGCTGCACATTCTAGTTATGAGCAATGCATTTGGTTCGAAGGTCACCCCTAAATGTCAGTGTTTCACAAAGTCATGCAGTTCTTGGAAGCACATATTCAGTAAAGTCATCATTTATTTACAAAACTCAGCAGCAACACTCAGAAGTGTAACAAACAATACAACTGCAAGTGTGACGTTTCATGTTTTTTTTTTATTGTAACTTTAATTGCGACTCAAAAATCAATGAAAGTCAAAAAGTACAATAGCAGTGTTCGACATTCATACAAAAACCAAAAAAAAAAATTTAAAAAATTCAGTGACAACACAATAGTGACTAAATGTCACAAATATCACCAGTACTATCACAGACGTAATGTACACAAAACCACAGTAATTGCTAATCATTTAGTACCCCAACAAACCCCCCCCCCCCACACACACACCCAAAACAACAACAACAACAACAAACCCTTAAATATTGCTACCATGAACAAACTGATACTAACAATACTGTAAGGTAAACAGTGACAAAAGTTCTTATAAGGGATTACTGGACTGCTTCTGATATGAGATCTTTTGTTGATTAATTAATGTATTTATTTATTTTGGTCTAACCGTACTATAAATATTATCACTGTCGACATTTACCCCAGCAAGCATTCAGACAGGCATTTAGTAGTCTGTGTTTTGAGGAAAGGAAAAAAAAAGCTTTACTGAAAATATTCTGCCGAAGTTTTTTTGCATTGTTTTGTTTTGTTTTATTTTTCTAATAATGTAAACATCACAGTCGGGATCTGTTCCAGTACACATCAGCGCAATACACAAAGCATTTAGCAGCCTCCTAGGATAGCTCTCTGATTTTATCGTGCACGAAACAAAATCTGCTAAGAATTTCTTTTTAAAATTTTAATAATAATACATATCAAAGTGTGAATTTACCCCGGCACTCACTGACCACCACTCTCATGTATCACCAACAGTATGAGACCCACGCACCACCCTCCACCACCCAGATCAAAAGAAACTATACAAAAGACTCATTTCATCTGATCTACTTGGTGGTTTCAGTGAAACTACGTCATAATACTAGCGGGCAGAGACTTGACAGGACTCTGAACTCACAAAATACCACTTATCTGAAAATAACACCACACTCATCTAACTACTTCAGATTCAGTATCTGATGTTACTGCCGGTAATGTTCTTTTTTGTGGGAATTTTACAACTGCTTGAGAATGACAGTCTTCATGCGGTCAGCAAGTCTACGAACTTCCATGTTACGCTTATTCACCAAGAAGGAAAGAAACTGAAGAAGAAAAACAAAAATCATAGTCTTTGAGTGGTAGTGGAGAAAGATTCGCGACGAGACCATAGTGTTCAGTCAGTGTTGAGGATGAGACAGACGCCCTGCAGGACCCAGTGGCTGATGTGTTCAAACGTGCCCAGGTCAGCCTCGAACACGAGGCCCACCCCCATCGCGTTGCGCCGCTGGGATGTCACGTACACGGGAGTCCGGAAAGTGTTCTGATGAGAAGAAGGCGGGAAGGTGTTGTTAACCGCCAACTAACATGAAAACACGTAACATGTAAACAGAGGTGGATGTGTACTCAAACTGATTGCTTCCTATGGGTTAGTTTCTTCCAGGGGTGGAGCGAGTCAACCCAGAGGTAGGGGTACGCTATCTACATGTAGCTTGTTGGCAGGCTAAGCCTCGTGTTGGACTAGCTCTCAACAAGATCACAAGCAAACGAGCCTAAAAACATGGACAAAGACCATTCCTTCCTACTACGTTTACAATCCACAGTGCCGACGACGCATCGTTTTGCAGGATGATTCTCAGCAGAATCATACCACCTACCACATATACCTTCCAACCTGTAGTTTGAGGCGATAAAACCAAAAACACATTGTTTCTGCCGACTACATTTACAACTGACATGTAGCCCAGATGCCTATAGCCACACCCACTGACGAAAACGAATCCTCCATGGCAACTGCACACGGCACACCCTTCTTTACCTTATGATCTCTTTGTCAGGTCTTTGTCAAGCTAACCCACAGGCGTGGGTTTGTTTTTTTGGAGTATACCTGTCTCATTCACTCACTTTGATAGGCTAGCGTGACCTGTCAATGAGGAACTGGCTTCGGGTCAAGTCACAGTGCTGGCAATGCTACGTTTTGTCAGCGATTCCCAGCAAAAATATACTATAGCATGTACATGTACCTTCAAATCCGCCCAAACCCGAGCGTAGGACTTTCAATGCTCGGATCGTGAGTTCGAATCCCGGCTGGGGCCAAATATTTGTGCTGGCCTTTTTCTCGCTGCCCCGTCTTTGATATCACCCTTCTGTGGTGGAAAAGGACGTTAAACTCCCAAACACCCACCCATTCACCCACTTGCCCAAACCCACCTGTAGTTTGAGGCGGTGGGCCTCGATGGGAATGACCTTGAGAACGGGCAGGTCCTGAATGAGCTGTTTGGGTTTCTGACGCACCAGACACATCCTCTCCATGTCCCAGCCTGCGCCCTCCAGGTACAGCCCATGGATAAAGCAACCTAATAATAATAATAATAATAATAATAATGAGTATTGTATAGGCGCTTTACCTAATTTCATGAACTGGCTCAAAGCGCCGCGAACTACACCCAACACGCACGCTCACGTGAATCACACGCATTCTCTCACACACTGGACATAAACACTTTACAATCACGTGGTGCGAAGGGTCAGCTCAGCTATTTCAATTTCGGAATTTAGAACTGCATTTATTTTCAAATTTTGTGGGCTGAACATTTCCAGAGCAGAGGGGGAGGAAGCCGGAGTACCCGGAGAGAACCCCCGACGATCGGCCCGAACGAACGGTGCCATATACGAGAAGGAAAAATCCTTTGCCCCGAGTGGGACTCCAACCCCTGACCTCTCGCATTGGTGACAAGTGTCTTAACCACTAGACCACCGACCTGTTGTACAGATACAATACGAGAGGTCACTAATGACGATGTAAGCTCGTCTTACTGTGAAAAAGTCTGTGGGAGTTACAAATAGGCTCTCAGACATGGGGGAGTTGGGATAGCCGAGCCGGTACAGCCTTGGGCTGTCAACACTCGGGTTGTGAGTTCGAATTCCCGGCTTGGCTTTTTCCTATTGCCCCATTTTTCATTATCACCCTGTTGTGGTGTGTGTGTGGGGGGGGGGGGGGGGAGTTAGACACCCAAAACAACCAATAAACCTCCGACTATCTACCTCGTACAAACGTCAACTGGAGTTCGAAATAAGACGGTCTGGCTAATTTCTAAACATACATGAAGCTTCTGAAATCCAGCTTCCCACGATTGTATAGGGACGTCGAAACAACAAACTCACAGATAGATATAGGGAAGATCCAAGGCCACAGCTTGTCCTAGTATACTACTCTAGTATAGATTAACCTTGGCATTGCAATTCTAATCCAAGGACATGCCTGCTTTCATTCTGTCAGCAACACGTAGGTGCACTGTACATATATATGACACATGTGGTGATCATACCCTGTGGTACTGTGAGAAATGAGCGCATGGCCTGTGGTGATTTTAAACTATCATTTTCTAAGTATGTTCAAAAGGCGTGGCAGACCCAATGGGATGCCCTCCCGGAGAACCATCATCATCATTAGCGTTGCTTTTCGTCCTTAAGGAACAGTTGTTCCTGGCGTGTGTCTTTGGCTGCTTGGCTGGGGCGAGTGTCTTTGGGGTGGATGAGGGCTGTTTTGCTCAGCTTTGGGCAACGTCAGAGGATCTCTGCTTGGCTCTCAGATGCCTGGCCTGGGTTTGTTTTTCAGTGCCTCAGTCTGTTCTGTCATCCGTACTTTTGCCTTTAGCCTGTAGATCATCACTGGGGTGTCCCCTCGCTCTTTGGTGTTAGAACCATTTTGTCAGGTCTGATCTGACGATCGCGTCGGCCAGGGTTCCCGGAGAACAAATCCACACGGTTTTAAGTATCTGTGAGTCTCCCTCGTTGCCGACCAAACGACGTGAGGACACCATTCTTAGTCGGCTCCACATTGGACACACCCACATTACGCATTCGCGTCTCTTGAAAGGGGAATATTCCCGCCCCCCCACCCCACCCCACCCCACCCCACCCCACCCCCTGGTGCGTACCATGTCATGGGCCGTTTACAGTCGCACATTTCTTAACCTCGTGCGTGAGTCTTGCCGAGATTCGCGTAGAACATTACTGCAGAAGCGTTGAAGGTGTTGTCCCGGGATGTTTCCCCTGACAGCATCTTTAGCTTCTTCAAAGAGTCAAATCGGATTGGTTGGTTGGAATTCTTCTTCGTCCCACTACCGTAGTAGGGGAAATGCGGGCTGCTTTTCTTGGGGGGAAGCGCGTCGCCATGAACCGGTGGCACCCATTTTTTTTTCCTGCATGCGTGTGTTTGTGTTTCCAATCCACCGACCTACTCTTTTTCGAATGATGGAATTGGGATCTTTACCGTGCACACTTGATGGTACGTGCATGCGTGTGTACACCGGCCTGAAACAGGCACCGAAAGCGAGTCTGCACATGATTTTGACTCGATTTAGTGAGGAGAATCTCACACCAAATTCCGGATGCCCGGACCGGGGCCAGCAGCACCCGGCCTATACCCAGACGGTCACCATCCAAGTACTAACCGGGGCCCAGCGTTGCTTAACTTCGGTGTTCAAGTGAGAAACCGGTGTGTCCCAACGTGGCACGAAATCTGTTCTATAAAATGTAGACACCTCAAGTTTACGGACTATCCTCCACCTTTAAAAGTTCGATCTACAAAGAAGTGTTTGTTAAACAGGACATATATGTTTACACCTTGTTTTATTGTCTTCCATTTTAGTTTGTGTCTGGCGATAAGGCCCCCCCAAAAAATTGTTGTTTCTGGTAACCCGACCGACCCTAAAAATTTTTTTTGGCTGGCTGGGAAAAAAAAAATACAAGCACGACCAGTTTCGGTTTTCATGCGCCTGTCGTCAGGGAAGTCGTGCGCCATCGCGGACCCAAGATTAGAACGAAATATGGTAAGATAGCGTGTTATAATATTAATACAGTTTCACAGAGCATCATTTCTTATGAATACCCTGTTTCTTTGTTCTTGGATATGTGTGTGTGTGTGGGGGAGGGGGGGGGGGTAAAAAACAACAACCAAAAAACAAAACAAAAAACCCTACCTACCCACCCTTTTTTTTTTTTAGCCATGTTACCAGAAAACAACAATATATATTTTTTTTTGCCTAAAGGACCTTGATTAGCCGCAACAATAGTCTTTTTGCTTTGACGCGGCGCTAAGGCCTAACTAACGAACTACCTAACTCATACCCTGTGAGCAGATTTCTGTCACGTCGTCGGGTTGTGCGTACTGGGTGACGGAAGTGTACAGGGTCGACTTGTCCAGTGGCCATCCATTCTTGCGGCACGTTGCCTGCACCAGGGCAGTGAGGTACGACTCGGGGATGATGCAGGCCTGACAGCCCACATCACTTCTGGCTCACCCTTCTTTACCTGGGAAAATAATGTCGAGGACGGACATCTGCAGGAATGAAAATTATCTATGTTATGCTATTTTTTTTTTCAGGGGGGGGGGGGGGGGGGAGGGGGGGGGAGGGGGTGGTTCTGTTGCTGTTAGTACATGCATTTTTCATGTGTTGTTTGCCTTTGGGGTTTGTTTTTGGGGTGTTGGGGGGGGGGGGGGTGTTGGTGTTTTTTTCTTCTTTTTCATTTTTTGGTCTCTGCTTGTTTGTTTTGCTTTATTTTGTTGTTTGCGTTTGTTGATGTAGTGTTTCTTTGTTTGGGTATTTTTGTGCCTTTTACTGGGGGGGGGGGGGGGGGGATTTTGGTCGTTTTTGACTTTTTAGGGGGGGGGGGGGCAGCTTGGGGGGTGCAGGTGGCTATAATGGTCCTATTATTGTGAAGGGCACATCTCGTTAAGTTAAATGTGTCAAATAACTGTTTCTATAGTTCAGCGACATGCTAGCGATAAAACACAGCGACACACGAACCCACGGTTTTCTCAGTGTTCATTCACTTTCAGCTCAAATGGACTGGCGATATTCCCCCGACTTCAGAGCTGACTCACCCAGTCATCATACTGTTTGTAGCGTCTCTCAAAGTGAATAATCCAGTTGCCCAGAGACTTAAGAGTGATCGGGGCCAAGCGACGCCATATGCCTGGGATGATACCGTTGAAAAGGGAGCGAGCCACGTCGTCCAGTTCAGTGCTCATGCCCACCTCACCGGCCAGGGCCTGAACAGACAAGAGGTCAGGTACACAGTCTGCAATGGCGCCAGCCACGACACAGCAGTGGCACTCTAAAGGACGGTGTCCACTGGCCTACAAACAGCGTTGAAGAACTCATTAGAGGGTGCCATCTGAGCAATACTAGATGCCCGTGACACCACGCCATCCAAAGTCCGCCCAACATCCGGTGTCTGCCATGCAGCTAGCGACGCTTCCGCACATACAACTTCAGTCTGTATCGGCTACGTACACGCTCTTGGAGGATGAGAAAAAGACAGACCCTCCTGTTTCCGATTTCATGTGAGAACGTGGACACGGCCGCACGCTGCGAGACAGTCTACCAAGCTGCTTGGCATGACCTCAGTCTACCAAGCTGTTTGGCAGCACGAGGACATGACCTGTAAACAGATCTGCCAGCATCGCCTGTTAGGTAGGCCAGTGGACACTCTACTTAATACATCACACCACTTACGAGATTTGACAAAGACACAAAGCACACTTTCTTTTTAACGAAGGGATACCGGCACAGCTGAATATTGGATGCTCTGACAGTAATAGGCAGTTATACAGTTAAAAAAAAACAAAAAAAACCCTAAAAAAAACAACTTTATGCTCAAGATAATGTCCTTTTTATTTCCTTTCCGTCACACTTGCCATGCAAGGATCAGACTTGTCAGCCATCTGTGCACACATCGACAGAACCAGCCCCACCAACCCCTGCATGACTAGGGTGGTCATCGTCAACACAACGGACAAACAACACACACACACACACACACACACAACACACACACACACACACACACACACACACACACACACACAAGAAAACCTTGCACGCCATCTGTACAACAAGTCTGACAAGTCAACAACCATCTGCATCACTTGTCCATGACAGTCAACGGTCCACATGTGCATTCCACATGGCGACTCTGCACGCGCATCTCACCCGTCTGAGCGTGGCGAGGGACCGGCGCATGCGCGTGATAAGATGGTTGAAGCGTTCCAACTCCTGCAGCAGAACCACAGTGGTGGGAGAGATGTCGATGCCGTACTTCTTTTTGATCTTGTCCAGCTCAAACTCCTTTGGAAGCTTGTGGAGCAGTTCCTTCGCGATCTATCGTTGAACACATGCACATCCCAGCAGTTTTTTTTTTTTCTTTTCGTCATTAAGTACTGACTGAAGGAATAACATTATTATCGTAGGTAATGTTTAGTTGTCCATTTCCACAATACATGTAGTTGTTACTTTCAAAACAGTCCATAAAAGAATACTGCCAGCAATAATGACCAGACTTTCAGCTCCTCATATGGACTGGCGATACAACACACGACTACCAA
This sequence comes from Batillaria attramentaria, assembly GCA_018292915.2. Taxonomy (NCBI): domain Eukaryota; kingdom Metazoa; phylum Mollusca; class Gastropoda; family Batillariidae; genus Batillaria; species Batillaria attramentaria. The sequence goes on along the minus strand of JACVVK020000405.1, from coordinate 492,209 downwards.
ACAACACATGACCAGCATGGCAAGTGTTCCTGTAAAATATCATTGCATTTACAACAGAGAGATGAATATCTGAAGGTACGTGAGAGTTTCCAGAGAATGTACCTTGTCGATAAACTCTTCCCGACTGATGCCAGCACCAGAATCGCCTGTCTGCGGCTGAAGCTCCACCAGGTGAGACCACATGTCACGGGCAGCCTGCGTGTAGTAACCAATCTCCGCATTGGGGTGAAGGCCGAATACATCTGGTGTGTTGGTCAGTGGCAAGCTTTCAATATAGTCTGCACACACAAAGGGGAGAAAATGGTCAATCACACACTGAAAATTATGGAAGGGCAGGACGGTGGGTGGGTGTTTGGGAGTTTAACGTCCTTTTCCACCACATAAGGGTGATATCAAAGACAGGGCAACGATGAAAAAGCCAGCACAAATATTTGGCCCCAGCCGGGATCGAACTCACGACCCGAGCATTGAAAGTCCAGCGGTCTACCATTCGGCCACCCCGGCTCCCATGGAAGGACAGGAACAAACCTCAGGCATGGAATGAAACCAGGGCAGGGAACATGACTTGTGACATGACTCACCAGTGTAGGTCTCCTTTGGGCCACTCGGCGGAATCTTGTAGTCCACAGTTTCATCCACGTAAAAGTGGAACGGCTGGAACGTGTCAAAGATGAAGTCCCCCATGTACTCGTTCATGTAGGTGTTGAGAATACGGCGATCAAAGTTGTCAATGGCTCGCCCACCATACATCACCTGCAGAGTTGTAACAATTTGCTTCAGTGAACTTTGTGAGCGCTGATCACTTTACAAATTTCCAAGCGCTAAGGATTTTAATCCATGCATGATTTGTGAGAAGTTCGGGTAACCCATGAGTGATCGGGGAAGTCACATCTGGGTTAGTCACATCCACGCGAACAACGTTTTGGTGGCTACGTTTTGCGTGGTGGCTAAGCACAGCTAATGTAAGAAATATGGCAGCGTACCTAAGATTTACGATGATGTTTACTAGCTGAGCTTGACTGAAGTTAGAATGGGATCCCCTATGGCGCACGCGAACCTCACCTTGCAGTGTTAGCGTTGGACATTTTCCACTGAGACACGCACGCACTGTAGCTTGTAGGAGTAAAGTGTATATTTTCAAGGAACGTTATTCAGCGTCAGTTGTGTCCTATCATTATATAAATATTGGCCCAGCCACCACGAAGATATTAATGTGTTGGTTTTTAAGTTGTTTCTCTATAGAGAAGCAACTTTATGGGATGGGGCAGATATTTTCCTACGGGTGGATCCATGACCCTCGATTACAGGAGACGGACATCATGACTAGATTGTGAGGCGCATAGCAAAAGCCTGGATATGCAAAACATAAGCGCAATGACCACCTCAAAGTCAACAGACACAGTTTTAATGGCTGGATTGACTTGGCATGATTTGCACACTGCATTACACACACACACACACACACACACACACACACACACACACACACACACACACACGCAAACTAACCTCTCCAATGAGGTATTTCAGACTGTTCCAGGGAATCATGGTGTCTCCCTGTTCCTCCGCCTTTCGCAGATATGTCCCCAAGATCTGCATGCACACGCGGAAGTCGGACTCGTTGAAGTCGTAGGGTACATTCCAGCCAATCTTGCCGTACTTCCGCCGTTCCTGCACCACAGCGTGGAAGAAGGCCAGCACAAACACGAGGGAGGTGAAGGCCCAGTGTTTACACTCCTCCAGTGAGGTTGGCGGGATTTTCAGGTAGGTGCTTCGCAGGTTCAACTTCAGGCCGTTTGGAGGTTCCGTCACCACCTTACAGGAGGAGGGGAAAGAGTATGGAGCAGCGGCGATAATTTACACACACACACGTCGCCTCCATTAATGATAAACAGGTGTAAGTGCCTGTCAAATGCATGGTGCTTCAGCCCTTTTTTCCCACCGAAGTTTTTTTTTTCACTTTTTTTTTCTCACCCCGGCATTGCAACCGGAGTTTTATTCGTCTTTGCTGATCGACAGGTGTGTATTTGTTTGATTCCATAGACAAAGTTTGCTTCAGATGGACAAATAAAGTTTTGTTTTTAAAGTTACTTGGCTGTATTCGTGCCGTGGTCTTTAGATTGTATTGTTTGTACCTGGGGATGTGTGTGCGCGTGCGTGTGGTTGTCTGTGCATGTTTTCTTGTTTGGTTTACAGATACATCAGATATCATGCATAATATCCAAAAAACAATTAATAGCATTTTCAGACATCAAAGGCTTCAGCCCTTTCACCAAATGATTGTAGATCTGCAGGTATCTACCATCAATACAGGCCAGCTTTCGTGTGTGAAGCAGTCTTTGTGGTCCACAAGAGGTGGTAACTACAATGTAATATGCGGGGTGCCATGATCCGGGTCCCATCACAGTGAAGGCGAACTCTATCAGCAAATGTACACGGGCGGCTGAGCGATGAGAAAGAGTGCAATGAAAACTCTTCAGGCACCGGCCCCCGTAGTGTAGTGGTTAGCACTTCGGGCCAAGGACCGAGAGACCTGGGTTCGAGTCCCAGTGGTGGGAGGCAAGCGGGAGTTTTCCTACCTAGGTCGGCTCCTACCCAGAGCGGATGTGCTATGGGCCCGATGGGGAGGCTGTTGCCACACAGCCGAGATTCACCCACTTCACGGGTGCGACTTTGGGGGTGCTTCCCTTGGTATGACACGTTCTTATGATGTGGATGATTATACGGCCGGCACCGCAGTTGCCGTAGTTCCCGGGCCTGGTTAATGCCGGGATATTTATGACAGGAAGCGTGGAATGCGGCCCTGTCCCGAAGTCCCAAACCACACGGACCTCCACAGCATCCTCATCTCCATCATCATGCATAATAAAAATTACCCCAGCCTCCGAGCCCTCCGTGGATTCCATCCATTACCAGGGAGGAATACCACTGGAGCCGACAAAGAGTTGTGGCAGCAAAAAAAAAAACCAAAAAAAAATCTTCAGGCGTCCGGAGGACTTTCCAAAACAAAATCAGCCGTACAGTTTCAACCCCCTCCACCAGACACACAAACACACACACAAGTAATTCATTGCCTTCCTCCTCCCAAGCACACGACAAAAGTTGTTGCAAACCTTGAGTGATCGCTGCAGGATGCCGATGGGAAAGTCCGGTGTGGGTTCAGTAGTCAGCCAGAGGCGGAAGTCTGGATGAGGCTTGGTCAGTTTCTCCAGTTGTTTCTCCAGCTCCCTCAGCCAGCGCACCAACAGGTGGCAGTTCTGTAGCATCAGCCAGTGTCCACGGGTAATTGCCGTTTCCAACAAGTGCATGGCCCTACGACAGGAGGAAGATGGGAATGCAAGGAAGTTAGTGTCACGGAAGATTTGGACTGTTCTTCAAAACCACGACCATGACAGTATTCCTTCGTAACTGTACAGTATTAGTTTCTTGTACAGGGTCCTTTGCTGGCCGTAAGAAGATGGATAGAAATGGGGGAGGGTGCATATTACATCTCAGTTCTGTCCAGCATGAGGATAATTTTGAAGAAGTGGGAATAGGAAAAGGCCTGTACAAATTTCAACCCCTGTCAGGATTAGAAGCCACTAAATTCTGATCTAAAACCTTAAACTCAGTAGTGCTGGAGTGTAAAAGCGAGTTAGTTCTCTAATAATTACTCAAAACCGAGAGTGAGTGTGCTGTTTGGTTCTATCTTATCTGTCATGCCAAGAGATCGACACACAGGTGAAACCCTGAACGGTAGGATATGGTCTCCCTATTAAAGACGCCACCAGCAAGTATTCTGAGGTCACAAAGGCACCTTTTCTTGGCCCTGTCCCATGGACAGGAACTTGATCTTGTTGTGACCGAACTCAATCCGCTCCGCCAGCTTCATCAGGTCCGAGGCTGGATCCGACCCGGGGCTCAGGATGAACACGATGGGCGACGTCGGTGTGCTCTGGTCGAACACCGCCTCAAAGCTGAGGATAGGTGGGGTGACGTACTTCTCCCCCATCACCTTGGTGACGTAGTCTTGCACGGCGCGATACACCCGGTCCACGCGGAAGCAGCGCAGCAGCATGAGACACTGGAACTCGGTGCACTTCTCACTGTAGCCCATGGGAAACGGCTCCGCTTCAGGAGCATCCAGATCAAACCACTGAACACACAGTGTGCACGTACTGCTTGAGTCACCTTCTGTATCGTACATGCTTGTTGCTACACTTACCCATCTACACTGTAAGAACAAAACGATGTATGATGCATGCATGAAGAGCACATATTTTATTTCCCAACAAAGTAATGCCTTGGGGCAAGTTTATGATGCATAGATAAGACTGTTACCAAAAAGTTATTTTCAACATAATAACTCTGCTTTTTTAAGTTGTTTCTCTATAGAGAAACAACTTTATGAGACGGGCAGATTTTGCTACGCGCAGCAGCAAGTTTCAGTGATACAAAACAAGACTGTGACGTTTCTCCACACAATACTTACTTTCACGCACACAGTGACGTAACGAAATCTGCGTCATAGACACCTTACGTGCACACTATGCTGCTGCGTTCTTTTTGGCGGGAGTTGTGAGACGTGTGTGTGTGTGTGTGTGTGTGTGTGTGTGTGTGTGTGTGTGTGTGTGTGTGTGTGTGTGTGTGTGTGTGTGTGTGTGGACGGATGTAATGATGGCTATCTCCTAAACCACCTCGTTGGAGGCCTTTTTACTTTGAGATAAAATGGGAATTCACCTTCTCCAGACCTACCTTTCACGATTTTTAGCCTACTGCATTTTCAGAAGAGTTATCGCCGATTTTAAAAAATCGGTCATGTTACGAATTTTTTCGCAAAAAATGTTCAAATGGCTTCATTTTCTGAAATTGGGAAGATCATCCAATTATACTGCCTGTTTTCGTAGCACAGCTCTGTAGCTCTGACAGGTTTTGTGTAAGAAAAATATTTCCGAGGTAGGGGTGGTTTGCATATAAGGCCAAATATCTATGAAAAGACTCCTTCAAATTACTCATCATTCCGGTATTTTTTTTCACTTGTGCCAACTGCACATATGACATGAACTACTGCACTATTATAGCTTTAGTATTAAGAATAGCAGAGCTTTTAGATAAACACATTTTTCACGTTTCTGCGAGAAGCGCCGGTCACAAAATTTCCAATTTTGCAATTTCGTAAGTACAATCCAAGGCATTTAAGTCCACGTTTCATCAGCTCTCTAGATCTTCCAGATTTTATGTAAAAATTAATTCAGTCACGGAAGTCACAAAAGCAACAAAAAATCACAAGATATGTAGAAGTATCATCTGTCAGACGAGCAGCGTGAGGCTGACGTCAAATGTTTGGTTCACAGACAAAATCTGCAAGTATCGTCACTGCTTCCGACATTTCATCAGCCCTCTAGATCTTCCAGATTTCATGTGAAAAATAATTCAGTCGGAGAAGTCACAAAGCCAACAGGGAAATCACAAGACATGAACAAGCATCCTCAGACGATCTCAGTGCTAGAGGCTGACGTCAAAAGTTTACTTCACGGAATTGACGTCATCTCTCTCTCTCTGTATGACGACCTGCCTGAGGCTGACGTCAAATGTTTAGTTCACGGAACTGACATCTCTCTCTCTCTCTCTGGGGAGCCAGGGTGGCCGAATTGAGCGTTGGACTTTCAATGCTTGGGCCGAGAGTTCGAATCCCGGCCGCTGGGGCCAAATATTTGTGCTGGCCTTTTTCTCGTTGCCCCGTCTTTGATATCACCCTTATGTGGGGGGAAAACGACGTTAAAACTCCTAAACACCCACGCACCCACCCTCTGTCTCTGCCTCTCTCTCTCTCTCCCTTCTCCCCCCACCCGGCCCCACCCCAGTCACGTGGCTAATCGGTCGAGGTCGTAGAGGATCTAGAACTTGGAGAGGGGAGAACCGGCAACAATAACAACAAAACAGACAAAATAAAATGAACTTTGGAGAAACAACTTTGTAGGACGGGGCCCGTTCCTCCTTGTTCTTTTTTTCTTTTTTTATACTTGTAACTCTAAATCAAAAAATCCAGAGCAAAGGGGAAGCAACTTGCACCGCCTTGCCAGAGTTGGAACAGTGAAGTTGTTTCCCATGTTGGCACATCTGCTTAATTCATGGATACAAAGAAATCACAGTGATGTGAGACGAGGCACTGTGGGGGTCAATGGCTTATATACAAACAAGAAAAAAAAATGTACACAGCGAAAGAGGATTGCAAAAAATGCTGGTCTACACACAACTTTCCAGACGCGAGGTCTACTATCCATGTCCTCGAGCAGAGTGCCAAATACACTTGGAAGTTCTGCGACAGACGAAGACAGTCCTCCCACCCCTCGTCAGGTAGCGCGTCAAATGGTTTTGGCCGCTTTGTTTTCTCCAAGGCGATGCTGCCCTAGATGCACCAGAACAGAGGTATCAAGTCAGGGGAGGATTGCTGTGCAGCGCTCTTATCACTGAACAGTGTCAATGTCTTACAGAGAATTTATCATGCGAGGATTGCGAGCAGGCGAATTGCAAGCAGATCTGACTTGTAACAGGTGCGTCACTGAACAGCCTTTATCGCCGTCACGACAAAGCATGGGTTTGACCCGAAGTCAAAATATATGTTAACCAGGGGAAGGGGGGGGGGGGGGGGCGAGGGGGCCTCTTTGGACGAACTTTCCTCCCTCAGAATTTTTTTTTAAACAGATAGGCTGGCCTCCCCTGGGAAACAACACGATTTTCCCGAATGGGACAACAACAACAACAACCAACAACAACAAAAGCAACAAAACAAGGAAAAGAGAGGCATATACAGGGTGAGTATTTTTACAGTATACTACTGGAAGTAGACAAAAAGGCGGGTATGCTAGGTGCTGTGTGTGTACCTTTATGAAAAAGTCCAGCTCGTCTTGGGTAACATTTCCAACATCTTGCTGAAGTTTAATGGTGATTTGGAATGAGAACAGCAGTTTGTGCTTCTCAAAGATACCTGCACACATATAACGGGGGGCACGCACGCACGCGCGCACGCACGCACGCACACACAAACACACACACACACACACACACACACACACACACACACACAATCCGCTTACCTAGTAACTACAGTAAATGTGTTCAACCACAGACCAGGCCTGGGAACTACAACACCTGCAATGCAGCTCATATAACCATACATCATAATTATCCTGTAATGATGGCGTAACTGGGAAACACCGCAAACATCCCACCCATAAAAATTAATTGGAAGAGCCGGTCTCAGCTGTGTGGCAACCGCCTCCCCACTGAGCCCCAACCGACCTAGGTAGGAAAAAAAAAATCCCCCTTTGCTCATATGGGATTCGAACACTTGAACCCAGGTCTTGTAGAGTGCAGCCTGAGGTGCTGACCACCATGCCACAGGAGCTGGTCACAAGCACATTAATAATGTACTCTTTGTCCCCCACTGACCTGTGCAGCCATAGTTGTAGACATTGTGAGTGAGTGTATCTTCAATGTTCTCCAGGCGGGTGGCCAGGACACAGTCTGGCAAGGATTTCTTCAGAGAGAAGCTGAACACATCGAGGTAGGCAGACAGGGAGTACTGATACATGGTGCTGACTGTAGACAGGTCGCTCAGTACGAAGAAGAGGATTGCACCACGTTTAGCCGCAGGGCGGTAGCCATCACGCATCTGCTCTACGTCTACTGCTGTTTTCGCGGCCAAGCCTGAGCTTCTCAAACACCTGTCATGAACAAACAGGACCATGAAATCTTTTTCTTTTCTTTTTTTTTCAGTGTAAACGCATCCTGCTGTCATGTGTCTCCAAATACTCATTTCTGTTCGCTCTGCCTATACGTGCATGTACCTTTTACGGCTGATCACATCCGTGATAATTTCTCTCTGCTAGATCATCTCCACAAAGAAGCTCAGATGAAATCATGACGTGAAATCAGACAGACTGCGATCATTCATGCAGTTTGGACCTTTCTGTACTGAGGCTACCGTCATATGTCTGACGCTTGCCGCCTGGAACCCCCGCAGGCGTAAGGACACAAATTGACCGTGGGGTCATGTTTGGTGTTCATTTGAGGTACCCTGTTTGGCAAGTGTGCTAGTCTGTGGTGATTTTTGTTGTCATGAAAAAAAGCGTGATTTTCGTGATTTTTGTGTTATGTAGGTCAATGTGCATGCCAGGCGGGTCACAAAAAAGAGTCAAGCTGTCAGTGACGCTGGGACTTTTGCCCAGAGGGTCGGACACAAGTGAGGCAAGCGGATTTGTGTGGACTGCCTCTCTGGCCTAAACAGAAAGTAGATGTGCATTACCTCAGTGCGGCCTAGGCGGAAAGGAGACACTGATTCAATTTTTTTTACCCCCTGTCAGGTGCTTGCCTTTGAATGGTCTGTTCGTGGTAGTAACTGATTCTAGACTGAAGCATTTTTAGGGGTGACTATGATGCCTGAGGCTAATACAGAATATATAGGCATTTTGAGGCCCTGTGTATTAATTTTGTGTCCTTCGCACTGCAGTGACACCAAGCCACCTTGTTTTGACCATTCCTTTTACCACATAATACCACACGAAAAGCCTTACACAACGGTTGCCAACAGACCATTTCTACGGGAGATCACTCCAAGAAAACCTGGTAACAGCTAGCAACAGTGGAACAGAACAAAGATTTTGCACATTACTACTGTTTCGACCATAGTCACAGAGGAACAGAACAAAGATTTTGCACATTACTATGGTTATGACTATAGTCGCAGCGCGGCAGTGTGAGCTGAAATCTTCAATTGTTACGACTATAGTGGTAGCCTGGGCTGAATGAGTCAAATGTCATTCTGCTGCACAGAAAGGGCTGGACAGGGTGTGGATACAAATAATAATAATAATAATAATAATGAGTATTATATAGGCGCTTTACCAAATTTCATGAATCGGCTCAAAGCGCCGCGAACTGAACCCAACACGCACGCACACGTGAATCACACACATTCTCTCACACACCGGACATAAACACGTTACAATCACGTGGTGCGAAGGGTCAGCTCAGCTATTTAAATTTCGGAATTTAGAATTGCATTTATTTTTTTAAATTTGGTGGGCTGAACATTTCCAAAGCAGAGGGGGGGGGGGGGGGGGGGGGGGGAAGCCGGAGTACCCGGAGAGAACCCCGGACGATCGGCCCGAATGAGCGGTGCCACATACGAGAAGGAAAAATTCTTTGCCCCGAGTGGGACTCGAACCCCTGGCCTCTCGCATTGGTGACAGGTCTCTTAACCACTAGACCACCGACCGCCCCAAAAAATTCTTCGTTGAAACTTGTCTGACACACAAGGTATGAAAATTAAGAACAGTTGTAGGGTGTGTGTGGCTACTGACTTCTGTGGCCTTGGTCTTTGTCTCCTCCAGCGTGTTGATGAGCTCTGCATTGTCCAGCATGTTGCCCTGAGAGGTGGCCAGCTCACGCAGCAGTGAGTCCTCCAGGTCCTTCAGCAGCTTCTTGTTCTCACTGAGCACAGTCAAGGGTGTGCAACAAAACTGTATCATTGACTTTCACAAGCTGTAAAGTAGTGTGTGCATGCACACTCAGACACAACGTTAAGTTTTACAACGTTCACATGCAACGACCCATCATCTGCTTCGCTTTACTGTTGTCTTTGGTGCAATTCAATCACTTTGACCAGTCAACCACATTTTCCAAATCTCACAGACAGACTTGAGTGTGAAATCTCTGTATCACCCACCTGGTTTCCTGGATGAGTTTTTCACGCTGTTCCTCCAGCTCCTTCCTCTCGTACTTGACAATCACACTCAGCAGCTGGTCCTCAAGACCCTGTTATACACTAAACTACATGTACTAGTCAGATCCGTCATGACATCACGTCTCCCCCCCCCCTCTCTCTCTCTCTCTCTCTCTCTCTCACACACACACACACACACACACACACACACACACACACACACACACACACACACACACACACACACACACACACAGGGAGCGCCCACCTTGAGGGTGACAGTGTAGTTGATGACCATGGACTTGCCGAAGACGTTGGGTCCGTATTTGGGATTGGCCAGCTTGGTGTTGAGGTACAGACGGAAGTTGGGGTCGTAGTCCACTTCCTTGTCTCCCAGCACCACAGACTGTCGGCCAGGCTCACCTAAAACAACCACAACGCTAATACTTCAACTTGTGAACAATCCCTTGAATGTACCACTAATACTGTTGTCACAGAGAATGTACCACTTAATACTGTCATAGAGAAGCAGTTATAAGTTTTTTCTCTCTCTTATGACAGTACGAGCATGACAAAGGTTGAGGGTAAGTGGGTGGGTGTTTGGGGGTTTAACGTCCTTTCCCACCACATACGGGTGATACCATAGACGGGGCAACGAATATTTGGCCCCAGCCGGGATACGAACTCATTAGAAGCATTAGAAGTCCAACGCTCTACCATTCGGCCACCCCGGCTCCCCATGACAAAGGCTGACGGTTCAACATCATATGAAAATTTAGGATCTTACCCTGGATGTTTTTCTCCAGGACGTTGTCAATGACAGGGTCAATGTACTCATCCACGTCTTGGAACAGGAATGGGAAGCCATACTTGATGGACAATTCCAGCTGTTTCAGGAAGTCCGAATCGTTGAATGTGCACACCTTGAAGGACAGATACGACAGTGAATGCAAACTGAAGAACCAGCAACAACCAGAAAAAAACAAAGAAACAAACAACAACAACAATAAAACACAGGAAAAAAGCTTAAGACATGTGGCCAACGACAGATTTCTGATGCTTCTCTGGTCAGACACTTCCGACAGAGCAGACATCTTACATTAAGCCGCAGCAAGCCTCAATGTGGAATGTTCGGTGTCTGCAGATCGAGATACACTCAGTCCACATCATCCTGCTGTACCTAGAAGTGCATACAGGTCATCTCCCAGTCACCATGCTATGTTGAGATAAGAATAGCAAAGGTGGAAGGAACCCCGAGGGTGCAGGTTTTTTTTTTACGTTTAATGTCTCCTGTCCCCCACACAGAGTGGAGAAGGACGTTAAACTCCCAAACACCCACCCCCTCCACACAGAGATGATTTCAACAACAAGGGCACACTGAGAAAAGGCCTGGGAACACCTTAAGCCTGTCAGCACTGAAACTCATGACCACCTTATCGCAAGACAGATGCTCGAAGACGTCTGCTGTGCTGGATTAAAATCTATACAGAAAGAGACTGGGAGGTGTGTCAGAACCTTCAGGTTGTGTTTCTCCTCCATAGTCTTGATCCACTTAAGCGCCTGCTGCTGTGGGTCAATGCACATGGCGAAGCGTGACGCCCTCATGGTCAGGATGCCATTCTGTATGGACAGCTCATCGGGAGGTAACCCTTCCGACCCCCACCTGTCACACACACACACACACACACACACACACACACACACACACACACACACACACACACTCTGGTATATACACACAAATGGTTGACACAATAGCTCATTACAAGCACATACACATTTCCTGCGGCACACCAGTTACCAGTTTCAGGGAAGCCGGCGTGGCCGAATGGTACAGTGTTGGACTTCTTTTTTTTTTTTTTTTTTTTTTGCTGCCCCAACTCTTTGCCAGCTCCGGTGGTGTTCCACCCAGGTAATGGGTAAAATCCACGGAGGGCTCGGAAGCTGGGACAATTTTTATTATGCATGATGATGGGGATGAGGATGATGGTGAGATGATGCTATGGAGGTCCGTGTGGTTTGGGACTGCGGGACAGGGCCGCATTCCACGCTTCCTGTCATAAATATCCCGGCATTAACCAGGCCCGGGAACTACGGCACCTGCGGTGCCGGCCGTGTAATCATCCACATCATAAGACGTGTCATACCAAGGGAAGCACCCCCAAAGTCGCACCCGTGAAGTGGGTGAAGCTCGGCTGTGTGGCAACAGCCTCCCCATTGGGTCCATAGCACACCCGCTCTGGGTAGGAGCCGACCTAGGTAGGAAAAATCCCGCTTGCCTCGGCTGGGACTCGAACCCGGGTCTCCCGGTCCATGGTCCGAAGTGCTAACCACTACACTACGGGGGCCGGTAGTGTTGGACTTCTAGTAATGCTCGGGTCGTGAGTTCGTATCCCGGCTGAGGCCAAATATTTGTGCTGGCTTTTTCATCGTCGCCCCGTCTTTGATATCACTCGTATATGGTGGAAAAGAACGTCACACCCCCAAACACCCACGCACCCATCCCAACACCCACCCACCCAATTACCTGTTTCGCACAGCTGGGGGGTCAGAAACATGGATGTGTTACATGACGAACATTCAAACTGACAAACAATCTGTCAAAAATGCACATCCCTACAAAAGATCAAGCAGTATCATGCTAGACCACAATTCAACAGATTTAGGTATACTAAACACTGATATTCCTTTTCCGCTGGTTACAATTGAACATTATGTAATAAGAAAGCCTTCTGCAGGTCACACTGGTATTGTAAGAGAGAAATAGCTCAAACAGACTTCTCTTAAGGCCGCGATCCACGATCAGACAGTGCGGGACCGCAGTGTGGGACGGACGGCTGCGGGATCGGATGTCTGACGGGATGTAGCGCTCCACGTATCCCGCAGTGCGTGACCGGCGGACAGTCTGCCACTGGAGAAAGGTCGGCCATCTTTTGTTGGGGTCAAGGGTGAAAAGGGCCTGTGCGCGAAGCTCGCAATTTGATTGGCTGTCTGATGGCACCCGTCCCGCAGTGCGGGATAGAAAGTAGCGCCGGCTGAACCCTATCCCGCATCCCGCACTGTCTGATAGTGACGTCAAGAATCTGCTGGTTGCCATAGAAACTCATCAGATCCCGCACTGCGGTCCCGCACTGTCTGATCGTGGATCGCGGCCTTTATGGAATAGTCTTCCAGCGCATGTTAAACCACATGCTCTCTCCCAACTTTCAAACAGCTCTTCTTCAAATGTCCTATGTGACACGATGTTTAATCGTCCCACAGTTTGTTTTCGCCCATTCCTACATGTGCTGACATAATTGGTATGTAATTTACGCGTTTTAAATGTTCTTTATTAGTGTGCAGTTCCTTTAACTATGGATTCATTGCTATTTCTGTTTTGTTACTGTTACTGCACATGGGACTCTGTGTGTGTGTGTGTGTGTGTGTGTGTGTGTGTGTGTGTGTGTGTGTGTGTGTGTGTGTGTGTGTGTGTGTGTGTGTGTGTGTGTGTGTGTGTGTGCGCGCGCGCGCGCGCGTTTGATTTAGATAGACACTACTAGAATAGATACTACTAGGATGAGAAACGGCAGGTATGAAAATTGGTTGTTTTACGTTAATTATCTCTACCGTTGAAAAATAAAGCTCGCTCTCTCTCTCTCTCCCCCTCCACACACACACTCTCTCTCTCTCTCTCTCTCTCTCCACACACACACACACACACACACACACACACACACACACACACACACACACACATACACACAGACAGACATATATATATATACGTGTATATACAAACAAATTCCAAGTGATCTTACTTGCTGATCTCCACTTCATTGGTCAGCAGGTTCTCAATGCGAAAGGGATCGGAGATAGGGACCCCCCGTTCCTTGAGGTCGTTCACCCAGTCATGGTAGACGAGTTGTGAGCGGAACTCCCAGCTGAAGGCGCCCACGTAACTCAGAAAAGCTGCTGCAACGAGGCAGTCTCCGAGCAGACGCACGCGTGATTTCTTGAGCTCTTCTAGTTCTTCCTGCCACCTGTAAACGCATGCGTGCACATCCACCCGCACGGTGTAAGAACCGGAATTACATCCCACCAAACCCCCGGTGTCCCCACTTAAAAACCCAGAGACAACAACAACAACAACAACAACATTGATGGGCAGGTAATGAGGGATGGGGACAGCTACCCCAACTGAACAGTCCAGACAGACAATATTCAATCCAGTTAGACTGCCTGGTTGGCGGTGTTTTGCAGTAAGTATAATGTTCTACTCCCACCTCGGGTATAGGAGCTGAACTCACACCGCTTTGCATGGAATGCGAGCTGAGGAGCGGACCAACCCACCAGACCACGCCTGTCGCCCTGTGCGCTCTTTAGGAACCCACTGCTGGTTATAATAATGCTCTAAGCAGTGGTGTAATGTTGCATCGTGCTCCTGGGCCCGTATGTATGACACATCCCCTCAGACAGGACTTCGACAGCTTGACTATAGTACGTAGTGGTAGGTTTAGAGTACCATGAGCAAGGACTACTAGATATTCAAGATTATTTTTGCCCATGGCTAAAAGAGTTGCCAACTCAAGGAGAACGCACACGAGAGAGAGAGAGAGAGAGAGGGGGGGGGGATCGAGGAGAGAGAGAAAGAGCAGAGTGAATGTGAAGCGAGAATGTGCAGAGTGAATGTCGGAATGAATGTATCAACAAGTGTTGAATGTGATAGGAAATTGTATTATGTGATAGCGTGTTTTATTCTTGATTTTAAGTAATTTTACTGGTCAAGACTGTCTGTTTTACTTATTTTTGTAGTCTCATTTATTAAAATGTTTATCAGTTGTGTGTTTTACTGGTATGCGGGCCAGAACTGCAATTTCCCAATTTTGGGATCAATAAAGTATTCTGTATTCTGTATGTAAAAGTCGAGGTTAATTTATACCACGGCTACGGGTCTAACCCGGACTAGGACAAAAGAAACCCAAAAGCAAAATTAAATTAAAAAGAAATCGAAGGCAGAAAAATTCCTTCTATTACTGCTTGCTGGAATGGGCCCGCTTCTAAATTTAAAACAAAAAAAAAAAAAAAAAAACACAAAATTTAACCATAGAGTTAGTTTAGTTCGAGGTTAGACTCTAGTCCGGGGCTAAAAGCAGCCCCAACCTCGACTTTACATACGGGCCCAAGGCTCAAAGCCCTAACCTCGACTATTATGTACGGGCCCTGATTCCTGCTACACAAAAGAGAGTGCTGCAGTACAAAGCTATCGCAACACATTCTGAACTGACACCCAGAATAATATTATGGAGCTCTTTTCCCTTGTACGGTACTCACCGAATCTTCTCCGAGCTGAGGCCTGACATGAGTTTCTCAGCAGCTATCAGGCGCCTCTGCATAATGCTGGCCTCTGCCTTCAGAGCCTCGCGGCTAGAAATGGCCTCTTCGTACTGCTGGTTCAGGCGCTCCAGCTGAGACTCGAGCTCTGCTACCTCTTTGGTGATCTTATCCAGTTCCCTTTTAGCCTGGGCAAATGTCTTCTCCAGCATGGCCACCTTCACAAAACACCAGCAAAGGTTACCTTGAGCACAGAGACACTGTTGTTGTTGGTTTTTTTTTTTTTTTTTGCCCCAACGCTTTGACCAGCACCAGTGGGATTCCCCCCAGCTCATGGATGGAATCCACGGAGGGCTCGAAAGCTGGGGCATTTTTTTTTTTAATTATGTATGATGATGGAGATGAGGATGATGGTAAGATGATGCTATGGAGGTCCGTGTGGTTGGGACTGCGTGGACAGGACCGCACTCCACGCTTCCTATCATAAATATCCCGGCGTTAACCAGGCCCGGGAACTACGGCACCTGCGGTGCCGGCCGTGTAATCATCCACATCATAAGACGTGTCATAACAAGGGAAGCACCCCCAAAGTCGCACCCGTGAAGTGGGTAAATCTCGACTGTGTGGCTCTGGGTAGGAGGCGACCTAGGTAGGAATACTCCCGCTTGCCTCGGCTGAGACTCGAACCCGGGCCTCCCGGTCCATGGTCCGAAGTGCACTACACTACACCACTACACCACTACACTACGGGGACCGGTAAGCACAGAGACACTGACAGGCAGACATTGTCACACGCATGATGGGTAGGCAGGGGATGTGTTTGCTTGTTGGTGAGAGTTTAACGTCCTTTTCCACCACGTAAGAGTGATATCAAAGACGGGGCAAAACGAGAAAAAGGCCAGCACAAATACCTGGCCCCAGCCGGCATTCAAACTCACGACCCGAGCATTGAAAGTCCAGCGCTCTACCATTCGGCCATCCCGGCTCCCCACACGCATGCTGGGCATATGGGAACTTGGCCTAGTGGTTCATTTGCCCAGGCAATGAGTTTGAATCTTCTGGTGGCCACGAACTGGTCACTGTTGTGCACTAAAAGATTCATCAAGTCCGCCAGTGGGGTTTCATCTTCACGACTGGTAATTACCAAACGTTCACGGTTTTCAAAACATAATGTATGCCTGTACAGTGCTGGGAAGAACCACATAGAATCAAGCAGGATAACAGGCCTGCCTATCCGCATCGGACATCGGTCCACAGGCCGATTCATTTTAAAAACCGTCGATTATCTTCCAATCAAGGCTGACATGGTGTGTCCTGTTATGTTTTTTCCTTATTGAGGACAAAATAATTTCCAATACTTTCCCAGTCAGCAGGACATTTATGTCCTACAGCAGTCCCAACATGCAGTAATATAAAGCCCTGGGTTTCATATTTCACTTGCTTTGTCTCTCTGGGCTTGATCTCTCGTGCTACGGCACAGTATCCCATGACGGCCTCCACGAACTTGAGGAGACCCGCTCCAGCACGACTGATGGACTTCATCTCATCCGGGCTCATCCCAATGTCCCTGATAAGACCTGAAAACACACGTATTGTACAGCTTTAGTGTTTTGTGGGATAACGGCCTAAGTACCGGTAACATGGGTTTTACAAGTGCTGACGCCTCTTTTCCATCTAGCACCAAGTTAGTTTTTCACTCCTCAGTCTCCTATCCAAGCATGTAAAAAGATGAGGATAACTTATTATTATTAATGTGACTAAGAGATTACGCCGTTTGTATGGGAACGGCACACGTGTGAACTAAAGAGGCAGAGGCCTCTTAGGTTGTGACCTCGATATAAACAAAGAAGGACGGAAACGCAACCTTTCACAGCTGACGTCTGCTTCACCCCTATGGCATCACAGTCCATCTCCTTCAGGGAGCGAAGGAAATTAGGATCAGACATGAGCCCCTTGGCTGTCTTCCATGAAATATCCTTCAGTCCCCACATGATCACGATGCACTCGCATGTCGTCTGCACTGCCTTTGGAGGTTTGGCAAAAGACCTGGAACACAATGGGACATTTCAGCAAGTACCAACCCTGAAACACCTTAAACAACATCTTTTTCATATTTTATTTTTAATTTGATCAAATATATTAGATTTGGACAACCATTTGAAAAAAACAGAAGCCAGTTACTAGCTGTTGAAG